>JANIJG010012096.1:0-31314 GCA_024611175.1 Megaceryle torquata | reverse complement strand
AGTTGTTTTCCTTTTTTGAAAAAAGAAAAACCCAACCAAAGCAAAGCCCTTTGCTTTTAAAAGTCCTAAAAAGAAATATTGACATAGGTTAGTAAACTTTATAGCTCTTCTATAAAGAATTTATGAATGAGCACACCTTAAGAACAAGCCCAAAATATAGACTCTTTCAACACTATTTGTCTCTCATACAAACACACACACAGACACAGACACACATGAACAGTTTGTCCTTTCTAACTCAGGCCTTTTGAAATAACTCTGTTCACAGAGAGAGAGTATTTCCATACAGACTACACTTGATTAATGGGGCCAGCTCACATTAGTCACAGTTCTTTCAAGAAAAACTTTGATACAGGCCATCTGTTGGAGTCTAGTAAGACTATATTTACATGCAAGCTGAAGCATTAAGCAATGTATTGAGAGAGAAAGAGAACACAAAAACAGACTGTGTTCTGACTTCGTTCTTCTAATATGCTAAAAAGTGATTTGACATCAACATAAACCAAAAAAGGGCAACTTGTCCTCCACTGCTTTCTGGATAAACCTTAAATTCAGAGCCTGGACTGTTCTTCCACATATTCAATAAAGTGACCCCATTATCTCAGTTTTTGTTTGTTTTTTTAAAGTATGGTATTAAAGACATGCAGTCACTGTTCAAAAAGGCTGGAAATCGTCAGTTTTAAGTCTTTAATTTTCTTCCAAGGTAATAAAAGTGAAAGTGGCTGTGAACTGCTACATACTTCATAGAAGTAACCTTCCTGCCTTCCTGTGAAATACTTTCCTTATAATGCAATCAGAAGACAACTTTCTTTTCAACCCTTTCCTTTATTACACTGAGGAAGTGGGTAAATCTTTTTTTTCAATATTGCTCCCGGCCTTGTGGTTTCTGAGTTAGTTATCTGCTGCTTGTCACAGAGTGTTTGTAGTTTACCTTACTGTAGCTATGGTGAAACATTTAATTTTCTCTCTTTGTCTCCTTTACAAAGTGTAGGGCAGGCACTCTTCATACAGTTCATGATCTAGATAGCAATCTCCAGGTTGCTGTGAACCCTATGGCAACTTGACTGTCCTATCTAGAAGCTTGACCATTTTCCTTTGTTATGGACTTTTAGAAAATGTATGCCAGGTGTGGCAGCTTGGAAATGGTGGGAAGGGGAAGGGAAATGAGAACTTTTTATTTGGATCAGGTTCTGTGATTTTCTGTGGTGTGTTACAGAACTCCCTCTGCAGAGTCAACAGTGCATGTGTAGATGTCCAGGAAGGACATTAACAAGACAGATTCAGTTGAGTTTTTAGCCTTTGAGATATAACAGGTGGAATGTCACCAGCAATCCTAAATGCACCGTTACAGCTGTAAAAACTAGTCAGAGAATTTGGCTTTGAGAGTACTTGTGTACAAAGTATAAATGCAAAAAGTAAACACATATTACATTTTTCCCAAAGGCTCTGCAAGTCTCTTATGACTTTACATTTGGAATCACCCTGACTATTCCTATCAAAACACCTGCCACAGTCAGGCCATTTATGAATGATGTATTGAGAATGTTCAGTTTTGAAACTCTAGATAAGTAGTTGAGTTGTGAATGTACATAAAGGCCAGAGGGGCACACTTCTGTCTTAAACTGATTAGTTCTTGAAATCACACTCAAAATATTTCTGTGAAAATTTCTCAGCTGGTGAACATTCTGATTAGTACAATACTGTGGACAATAAATGTGAAAATTATGAATGTATTGTTCAGATTTTTAAAGTAAAGTTTGATGTTTACTCCCTCTTTCTGTATCACATCATCATAGTTTGCTGTGGAAATGCTTCTTTTTTTTTTTTTTTTTTTTCTCCTGCCTTCCAGCTGCTAGTGCCTGCAATGAAATGAACTAGCTGCTTCGTTGTCATACTTGACAATTTTTGTTCAATAAAAACCACCACCTTAAAATTCCTTTAGGATGTATTTGTAACATGCGACAGCTGGTAGAACAAAAGGGAAAACTGATTGGAAGAAAACAATGTCTTAGAAGTGGGGATGAAGAATTATGCACTAGCATGAGATTTCTCAATGTTTTAAAAATATTATCTCGTGGAAAGTGCATAGCAGTAACCAAACTGGAAGGGAGATGGAAAAAAAAAAAAGGGAGAGAAAAGCAAAAGCTACCTAAACAACATCTGTGTCTCGGCTACCCAGATAGATTTAGAAAATCAATAAGATCTATAAAGGTCCTCTAACCAAATGGTGGTCATGCCTAGTATAAATGCCCCAACTTTTTATAGTTATTTCTTCCACTCTTAAACATCATATAGTGCTTCTTTTTTCTTAAAAAACAAAACAAAACAAAACAAAAACAAAAACAAAAACACCCAAACAAACAAACAAACAAAAACTCCATTGTTTCTTTCTGCTCAGGCATCTACTAACACACTCTTCTTTGCCAAGAGGGCCACAACGGACAAAACTGCTGAACTTGACACAATTGGTTAGCATGAGGTACTTAATTATGTCTCCACCACTTAACAACACTGGAAATGAACTAAGACTGATTCAGAGAGAAGACTTTATTTAGATAGGCTACACCACTGCACCACACCATCTCAGAAAAAAGAAAAAAGAAAAAAAAAGAAAAAAAAAAAAGTAAAATTTTAACATCTGTTTGAAAAGCATGTAAACCTTCTGGCCAAGAATACAGATTGGGCAGTGCAGACACCTGTTTCTCTTCTATGCCAGAAAGACAATATTAAATACCCTGCTGCTAAAATGAACTGTAGTCTGCTGTGCTTATGATATATCCCCACAAAAAAGGGAGCTACAGCTTTTGCTTTTCTCCTTCGCTCCCCCTTACACTGTTAAATCCTGTATGCACATATATAGTCATTTATCAATCCTAACCCCTATTTTTGTGAATTTCCTGAATTCATCTAGCAACTGCTTTCCCAAGGCTAAGCTTATTATGTATTCAGATAAGAATGGGCTGGTTCAGAGAGTTCAGGTAGTTTTATAAATTCCCCACAAAGCTATAAATCATATTCCTTGAAAACACTCAGTCACGGTATGTTTTGCCTTATTAATATTTCCCATGTGGCAAGACAAACTGATACTCTACAATAGAAATTCACACAAAATTTATTTCTGGTTTGTTTTTTTGTTTTTTTTTTTAACATTTGTAGGATTAAGTATACTAAAATCACCACAGAAATGCTATTGTAGCTATTCAGAAAAAGAAATGGCAAAAAAACACATGAGAAAATATAACTACAACAAAATTTCCACCTAAGATAAATTTGTCTGAGCAAGAGTCTGAATGTGTGTACTAGTGTTAAGAGTATATTTAACATCAGATTCATTTCATATACAATTGCAACTGCTTTTTGAAAAAAGTAGCATTTTAAGGAACCTAATTAACAGGAATATGCACTTTTTTTGGTTTATGAATACATGCCCTTGTGTTAAGCTGACAGCACCTTCCACTATTAACGGGAAACTAGAAGTCAAGCTGAGTAATAAGAATATAGACAACATATATTCTATTTTATTAACAAGTAGAGATGTATTTTAAATAACATTCAGAACTTGAAAATATTCAATCCAGATGTGACATCAGCAATGGAACATGAACACAACTCATATATGTGCCAAGACTAGGGAAATTCTCCATCTAAGAAGAGCGAACCCATTAATTTCATAGTTCTAAAGAACTGAAATCCTTGAATCTCTGTGTCATTCTGTTCTTTCTCTCTGCTCTTGCTATTTCAATACTGTCTTCTCCGAGTTAGGAAAAGGTCATCAGGCCCGCAAAATTCTCAAAATTCCTAACTTCCTTCTCCTTTTTCTTTCAAATTGGAGTAATGTCCTTTAATCAAAAGGAAATGGGAAAATCAAATTATCTTTTGTAGCTTCTTTTGAGAATTTATGTTAGATTACCGCATTTAAACCCATATTTCTACTGGGAAATAATGGCCTTGACCAAGTGGACTCTGCACTACTGATCATGACCCTCTGAGTTTATTGTTTATGCAGTTCTCAATCCATCTCACCATCTATTCTTCTAACCCACACATCCTGAGCTTACCCACAAGGATGTTTTGGGAGATGGTGTCAAAAGCTTTTCTGAATTCAAAGTAGACAACATCCACTGCTCTCCCTGAACCTACCCATTCAGTCACACCATCATAGAAGGCTGATTAGTCAAACATGATTTGCCTTTAGTAAATCCATGCCAGCTATTCTTGATAGCCTTCTTTTCTTCCATGTGCTTGGAAATGATCTCCAGAATGAGCTGCTCCATCACCTTTCTAGGGATGGAGGTGAGACTCACTGGTCTGTAATTACCAGGGTCTTCCTTCTTGCCCTTGTTGAAGACTGGAGCGATATTCCTTCATTGTTGCATCCCTACATACCCTGACCACATTCTTATAACTCTTCCACAAGACCAGTCCCTTTTTCCACATCTTGTGAACTTCTTTCTTCCGCATGAGTTTTTCCAGCAGCAACTTCCTTGTCCATGCTGGTCTCCAGCCTCCTCTACTTCATTTTTTCCTCAAAGGAATACACCTGTCTTGAGCTTGGAGGAAGTGATGTTTGAATATCAACCAGCTCTCTTGGGTCCCCCTACCTTCTAGAGTCTTAGCCCAAGGGATTCCTCCAAATAGGTCTTTGGAAAGGACAAAGTTAGCCCTTCCGAAGTCCAGGGTTGCAATATTGCCCTGCTTCTTCTTTGCACAATACTAAACTCTACCATGTCATGATCACTACCACCAAGGCTGCCCCTAACCTTCACATCCCTGAGCAGACTTTCTTTGTTCATTAATACAAGGTCCAGCAGCACAACTCTCCTCATTGGTTCTTCCACCACCTGTGTCAGAAAGTTATCATCAATGCACTGCAAGATTCATCTAGACTGAGTATGCCTCGCTATGTGACCTTTCCAACAAATACCAGGGTGATTGAAGTTACCCATGAGCATGTGATCTTGAGGCTACTTCCAGCCGGCTGTAGAAGGCCTCATCAACATCTTCTTCCTGATTTGGTGCTCTGTACTAGACACCCTCAAGAGTTTTACCTATATTTACATGACCCTTAACTCTCACCCATAAGCTTTCAATGTTCTTCACCCCCCCCAGATAAAGCTCAATGAATTCCATTTGCTCTCACACATAAAGAGCAACTCCACTGCCTCGCCTTGTTGGTTTCTCTTGCCTAGAAAGTACATAACTGTCCATGACAACATCCAGTCATGCGAGCTATCCCACCACATCTCAGTAATTGCAATGAGATCATGGCCCTGCAACTGAACACAGATGTCCAATTCCTCCTGTGTATTATGTTAGCCTATTACAGTAGTAATAGTCATTACCACCATTGTGTGCTCACCATGGCTGTTCAGCACTGTGCTATTTTTTTAGCATATTCTGATGAATCCACAAGGCCAGATATCTTATCTTGCTCAGAATATATTATGTGCTTCTATTAAGTCTCCCAGACAGCTGTCCTTTCACAGTAAGTAATGTAAATCAGTAACTGGTAGGCCTTACTCTCCTTCAGGCTATTGTTCTTTCCACTGATCTGTCAGGGCAAAATAGTAAGAAAACTAACCAGCTGAGAATTCTCTCAATAAAATTGTTTGTAGTGGTGGAAGCAGCCAGTGAAAGAATATGATGAGAATGTATCATTCATCACTGATCTGTTTCGGATTATTGGACTGGAGAGGCTGCTGATTACTTATATAATTTGAATTAACCTCAGAAACAAGGGAATACAGAGGTGAAAGGAAACCCTCCTTCTGTACACTTTCATAATAAATGCATTCTATGGACACTTAAGGCTGTGGTATACAAAATGACCTTGTCTTCTTAATTATTTCCTTTGCGAAGGATCAACATACATAATAAGCAGTTCCTAAGGGGGTGCTTATTAGGTCATAAATTCCCATGGAGCTATTCAAATTCATGAAAGTTGAAGATATGGTCTTATAGAGTGTTGATTTATGAAGCACTAAATTTATATGTATATTCTCTTGATATTTCCTTAATAACAGAACAAATTAGAATACAAAGAAATTATGTAGTCAGGGAGGTGTCAGATATACTCATTGAAAAACAAAACATACACATGTACAAACACAAAAGTTTTTTAACTAGGATATAAAAATTAACCAGAAATCAAAACTTTACATGAAGAGACCAGGAATTAGTAAGAATAATAATGCATTGTCTGCTTCCAATCAAATAGAGACAGAACTGGCAAGAAGTGTTAGAAGCTGATATCTCCGCAAAAAGTCAAGAAACACCTTCTGTGTACTCAGTGGTATTCTTGGGCTGTAATTCTGCCAGTCTGTTCTTTTTTGAAGAGTAACACGTAGCATTGATGAAAAATGTGGAAAATTTATTTTGTTTCTTCATTTCATTCCACAAATTCAGTTTCAAACATGAGGTACAAGTGTAGCTGGAGTGATAAAAACCACCTTCTCATTATATGTATATGTTGGTCTTTCATGGTAATTCAGACAGAAGCAATGAAATCTAGCTGAAATTATATAACCAACGGTAGACACACACAAAAATCTTCTCAGAAGAGAAAAGAAAAAGAAACTTTTGGGGCATATATAAAATTCATAATAATCCTTTCCATCTACAGTTTTGTTTCCATGGGTTTTTCTTACAAGGAAACAGTTTGCATTATGCAAGGACAATAACAAGATACTTCTATGGCACTGAAAACAATGATGCTCATATAATCAAGACTGTTACAAGCCAATCTAAATATGAGTAATATTGTCTCTGTATCTTACTGGAATGCATGTTCTGCTGACTTCTTTGCAGTATAAAAATATACTGTAAAGGGAAGAATCTAGAGTAAGTGGGCAGATTTAAACTACAGTTTAGTTTTCAAAATAATCTAATGACCTTTGGGAAATGTTGCAAGAGTGATCTCTTTCTGCAGGCATTTCATTATTCATTAATCTATTTTAATTATCATCCATGGGCAAAAGTGCAAAATTGGACTTGATCCATAGCAGTGCTCACTGCTGTCACTTTGGGACATTCACAGAAAGAACAAGGATAGTTACTGTAGCAACTAAATATTTAGTCATTATTATTTCTTCAGTACCCTATGGTTACACTCAGCATAATTAATAAGTGAATATGCTCATTGTTAACTTAATATTTCTGCTCCTTATTCTCTCAGTCTTTCATTTTCTGTCTCCTTTGGGAACTTTGCCCCTTCTTCTTTATGAAACTGCTTTTTTCCCATACTATATTAGATTTTATAACATCATTGATGAAAACCTTATCACTAAACTGATCTGCAGCAGAGTTAATACAATTAATTAATACCAATAATGAAATGCCATTAACTAGTCCAATCCCTTCTTGGAATAAATATTATATGATGATAATAATAATAGTTCATTATTTTGTAAGTCTTCCTGCAGACCAAAATATGGGCAGTGTGCTGAGGTGGAAAGAAGTCTAATAGCATCCTAGCTTGAATCAGAAATAGTGTGGCCAGCAGGACTAGAAAAGTGATTGTGCTTCTGTACTTAGCACCTCAATTATTGTGTTCAGTTTTGGTCCCTGCACTAAAGAAAGACACTGAGGTGCTGGAGTATGTTCAAAGAAGGGCAACAAAGCTGGTAAAGGGTCTTGAGAATAAGTCTTAAGAGGAGTGGCTGAGTGAGTTGGAGTTGTTCACTCTGAAGAAAAAGAGAATGAGAGGAGACCTAATCACTCTCTACAAATATCTGAAAGTAAGTTGCAGAAAGGTGGGTGTTGGTCTTTTGTTCCAAGTCACAAATAACAGCACAAGAGGAAGTGGTATCAAGTTATTCCAGGGGAGGTTTAGGTTGGACATTAGGAAAAATTTAATCATGGAAAGGGTTGACAAACACTGGAACAGGCTGCCCAGGGACTTTCCCTGGTCGAGTCACTATCTCCAAAAGTATTTAAAAGACGTGCAGATGTGGTGCTAAGGGACGTGGCTGAGTGGTGGACTTGGCAGTGTTAGGTCAACAGTTGGACTTGATGATCTTAAAGGCCCTTTCCAATCTAAATTATTCTATGACTCTGTCCTGGTTTGAGTGAGAACAGAATTAATTCTGTTCTGTAATTTTACTTTTCAGCTCAGTCCTTCTAACTAACTGCACTTTCTGAAGTCAGCAGCCTGTTTTCACAGTGTCTGCTGCTAGAGGTGATAACACCCCATGTTTAGAGTTACTACCAAGGATTGATATGCAGACCAAGACCACTGCTGGATCTTGAGTACCACATTGGGGGTGCAAGAAAGTGAAAGGCTGCTCCTGCAGGGAGGAGCGGACAGGGCAGGTGACCCCAAACTGACCAACGAGGTATTCCATCCCATATACATCATATTCAGTATATAGCTGAGGAATCTGGAGGGTCTATAGCTCTCTCTAGGGTCTCATGGTCTCTTCTCCCCTCTTGGACAGCTTTGCCCGCTTTGCTTGGCTTGGCTCAGGTCCTCTTTTGATTCCTTCCTCGGAGCATCCAAGGAGGACTCTGTTCTGCCTTTGATCCCAATCTGTGTGTTCCTGAATCTGGTACCAGAATCCAGCTCCCGTCTGCTGTGGGGCCCAGTCTGGGACTCCCTCAGTGCCTGCTCCACAGCATCAGTGGTGACAGTGATGTATTTACCATGAGGGGGGTTGAGTTCAATACTGGTTTTGTATATATTCCATTTTTATTATTATTCTTCTTATTAAAGCTGTTCCAGTTTCCTTTTCTAATCGTTAAGTCTCTCTCCCTTATTCCCTGACCCTAAACCGTGACAGGTTCTAAGTAGATACTGACATGTTGTTATATTTCACATAATAAGCTTTATATGGAATGAGTTGCCTGTTGGCTCTTATGAGTAGAAGCACAGCGTTTGCTTTAAATAAATAACATATCTAAATGTATGCAGTGAGCTATGTAAATATGTCACATTTTTTTGATTGATGAAAACAATGCATTTAAGAATTCTACTTACAAAACATATTTAAAAGGTTTTGTGAATAGGTGAACTTGATCTTTATCATCAGTAATGATTAAGGCTTACTGCTTTTTTTAAGCTTGAGATATTTCTTGATCAAAGTCTTGGCTTACTACAATCTTTTCTTTGGAGTTCAGATCACAAACTAACATGAAGTAACTACTTGCTTTTTTGTAATCTGATAGAGATCATTTAAATCATCCTCCAAATCCTTATCAATATATTTTTAATTCATGATTTGCAATCCTTAGTCTTGGAAAAGAAAATAAATTAATCAGATACCAAAGTGGTTTTGAAGTGCAACAATAAACTATAAATAATCTAATTAATTAAAAAAAAAAGTCCTCTTATTTCTATCTCAGTGGCTTATTTTTCCTAAGAGTTGATGGTATACAAGAACAAGAGATTTATCACTGAACATATATATTACTGTGAAAGTAACTAATTTTGGCTGGCTGGCACAAAGAACTTGTTATGTTGACATCTTAGGATACCTATGTGCTCAGGATGATCCATGAAATATTTTTCTCTGTGAAGAGTTCTGAGTTTGTATAGCTAAATCTACTTACATGCCATTTTAGAACAAAGTGAGTGGAAGGTTTTCCTTGTGTATCATTTTTTTGTAAATCTCAAAGCAGGCATTCCTTATTTTTTTTTCCAAGTAAAGTAGGATCAAATCCAGCAGGAGCTGCCTGAAAGCTTTTGGTTTATTTGTTTTGCATGAAAACTGTTTCCCTCTAGACACAAAAGTCAAGAAATATAGGCATATTCCAGCAGTACAATGCTTTTTAACTTACAATTTCACAAACTAGTTCCACATGCATACTTTTCAATGCACATTCATCAAATTCTTTTTCCAAAAGGAATTATTTTGGTAAGACTGAAAAGGAAAAGAGAAAAAAATACTACTAAAATACAAGAACATGCAACTTTTCAAACTAAAAACCTCTTCAAGTCAGTTTAGTGTCAGTTATCAGACAGAAAAATTAATGCATTTGAATAAATATTTATGGATATTGTAACATCTTTCTGACTTGTATTTCTTCATGTACCTTGCAAGCAAGTTAAGAAAACAACTATAAGTCATAAGTAAGACATTAAATGAACTCTGTGACAATCTTCTTAGTCTGTTATGGTGCTCCAGACTGCTTCTCTTCTTGGTTTGTGTTTTTCATGGATTTCTTTTTAGTTCCCCTGAAGTATGCTTCTGTAAACAATCTGAAATCTAAAATCAACAGTGAACACGGATTGAATTTAAGGTATGTGAAACTAAAATCACAAGATTATATATGTTAGATTAATTTTTATTCCTTTCTACCAAGATAGGAGTGTATAAAAATAATTGTTCAGTCCTATTGAGGTACTCAGACAAAGATATTTCAATTTGTTTCTAAAACTCCTGTTCTGTAGAGCCTAAAGTATATTAAATTTTAGGTCCACATATTTAAACTTTACATCTTCTTCTTTATTTTCCTTTCTATTTTCTGTCTTAGTTTTACTTAACCTTAGGTAAAGATCTAAGTAAAATGTGCTTCCTTTTAGATCTTATGAAGGGCTATAATATTACAGTTCCAGCTTTTGTATCAAATGTTCTGTATTTTCATAAATTACACTGACATGATCATTTATGAGTCCTTTTTCTACCTTTCCAGGTAATATACCTTGTCCAGAAGAAGAGTAAAATATTCGTTTTTAACATTACATTGTTTAAGTGGTTTGTATGTTCCATCCAATTTTTTGTGGAGCAAGGCTCAGCTAATAGTTTGCATTTGTCAGTACCTTGCATTAAGTTTTCTAACTTCTGCACTTTTGTCATTTATTTGATGATTTCAACAAAAACATTTCAATAACATTTATGTAGTAAAAGGCTGTTCTATAATACCTTTTAAATCATAGGCCTTCTGATACTATTACTCAGTCTAACCCATTCTAATTAACTAATCTAACCCATTCTTTGAAAAAAAAAAAAATTGAAACAACTTCTGACATACACAGTTATTGAATTTAAACCAAGATATCACAAAATCACAACATAACAAGTAAAAGAGCCCAATTGTCCAGTCTTTCTCACGCTTAAAGTAATACTAAATTGGCCATTAGTAAGAATGGAAAGGGTGGCTTCTTGAATTTTTTTGTGTTTGTTGTTGCCAACATATAGTAAGATTATTTTATCATTTCCCAAGTCCTTTTCATGTCAGAGATTACCAGAAAACAGCGATATTGATAAAGTTCTGTTGTCCCTGAGCACTCACTTATCTTTTCCTGATGAATGCATGAAAACAACATGCACAATACAGATGTCAACACAAACCATGTTCCCTGCAAGAGACAGCTATTTAAATCCACTGTCCTACATTACAACTTCCTACATACATACTTCCTAAATGTTTTTACTCTCTTTTTGCATTTTTAAAAAACACACCAAAATTACATAGCAGCTCATGAAGATAACTTTTGTCCCATTGGGAAATTGAAACAAGAAATCAAATATCTATAAATTTATTCCCATTAACAATGACAAATGTTTATTACATTACTTTTATGAATTTTCCAAGATTTCCTGGTAGCAGGTCATCTTATGAAATGCATGCAGCTTGTTGTACTGACATTTTGTTTACAAGCTTTTCTGTTCAGATCTTGCTAATGCACTCATTTTAATAATAACAAGATTTCAATGCCTGTTCAGCAAATTCATCCTTTCCTTTGCCTAATCTGCACATGAGAGATGAAAGGGATTTCTTTGAAATGACATGAAAGAGAACATAACATTCCATACATAAAGATTAAAGAAATATGCTATCTCCATTTAGGGAAAAAAAAGGAAGTATTTTTACTGTTCTAGTATGTATATGTCTCAGCATAATTATTTAAAAATCAGTGACTCAATAAGATACCTGTATTTAGCCAAATCATTATTATTACTGGGAAAAAGTTAAAAATTTTAATATAAACTACTGGTTTAGAACATATGAAATACTGTGTAGCTAGATAGAACAAAATGTAATAAACCTATATAATTTCCTGTGACCTTGGATGATTCAATCTCTATTGGAGGCAAAATCTAACAAGTTTCTAAATTGCAGTTGCTCAGAAGAATGATTGTGAGTAAAATCATGACTCACTTTAAGGTCACAGCAAATTTAAAGAATCACCAGATTATATTATATTATATCTAAATACAGTTCTCATCATTCACCAAAAGGTGGCCAACACATAAGGCAGGCTAGTACTACAAACTAGTGTTGACGCTGCTAACAGCTCTAAGTAAGTCCATCAATATTGCCATGTGTCTTCAAAAACATGATGATTTCGAAAACCCTTAGATCTCAATTTAGAGCAATGATTTATTTTTCATCTTTTGGTAATTTATATAAATATATGTTTATAACAATTTATATAAAATGTTTTTTTCAAGTTCTCCTCTTCCCTAAGTTGCTTTCTGAAACGGACTTTTGTTTAAAGACACAGATGATATAAGCATTACACTCAATTTCAATTTTTTCTTTCAAGAGCAAGAACAAATAATCTATCTTGTTTCCAAAAAAAATCAAGTACTCTCACCTAATAGTGTCATAAATTTAGTGTTCTTTTTGGTGTCACCTAACAGTGACAGTGTAACAGCACAGAGTAAGAAAGGTTAAGTTCCAAGAGCTCATCAAGCAAACAATAAAGAGGGAACATACTGAACATTTGTAGTAATCAGACATGAAATATCACCACACAACCAAGTCTACAGTTCCTTTCTTTTCATATTGAAATCTCACCAATTTTGTCAAATGCAGTCCAGTTTCTAGAAACAGTTCTGTTCATTGGCAACACAGGCAACTTCTGAGCAACAGTTTCTGGGACCTCCCAAGTCCAAGGTTCCGCTCACTCATTTAAGGAAAAAAGGAAAGTGAGACTGGTCAACACCTAGGCAAACCTCATCAAGATGCATAGGTCCTAGCAGACCATGACAGGATGTTGTCCTAGGTTTGGTTTGGGTTAATTATCACAAACAGCTGTTGCCCCAAGCAGTTGGGAAGGGCCATAGCTGGGATAAAGAACTGAACCAGGAAATGGGATATTTGATACCATACTGAGTCATGCTTTATAGAAAAGGAGGGATGGCTCAGGGTGGGGTTGTTTGTTTTTGTGAATATTTTCAGGGTGGCTGGAGCAGGGAAAGTTGCCATCTTGAAAACAGGTAGTGCTTTCTTGATTTTTCTTACACACTTTTTCTGTTAGTTCATTAGTATGTTGCTTTCTTCTCTCTTTGTGTTGTTTTACGAAACTGTTCTTATCTCAAGTTCGGGAGTCTTATTTTTTTTTGTTTTGTTTTGTTTCTTCCTGATTTTCCTTCACACCTCATGGGATGGAAAGAAGGGGGAATGGTGGGTGAGCAGCTGTGGGGTGTGTTTAGGTAACAGTAGAGATTAAACCCCAATGGATCTGTAGCAGCAAAACCAGTAAAATGAAATGTCCACAGCTCTCCATGTAGATCTTATTCTTTCCTTTTATTTTTCCTTATTTATGGGGAAAATAAATAAATAAATCTCTCCCAGCCCAAACTATGTCTTGAGTTAAAAAATTAACTTTTACATCTGCTCTGAAAATGTACTAAACTATCTATGCTCTTAAATTAAAAACTGATGGTAAAAACAATTTTGTGTATAGTTCATGATTGAAAAAAACAGTATTTTCTACTACAACCTATTAGTTTTCATACTGTAGAGTGTTTGCATCCTTCTCCTGGTAGTCCATAAAAGTGCTGCCTCATGCTTGCTATACTTTCTTGTCTAAAATGGGATATTGTTTTCTGTAATGAGAAGCCTTACAGTTCTTTCACTTGATCTGTTAAAAGGGTGCACAGATAGTTATGGCCAACCCTTGTATGTCACTTCTAAAGTACTGACATTAGCACAGGCACTTTTAATAGTTATTGCATAAAGCAACCTCAGGCTTTTGCAGTTTATTCTTGATGATGGATTTTTAAACGTTCTAAAATGCTACTCTAAAGGTTGCATTAAAATGACTGTTTATTTATATCAGCATGTAGAAAAGCACTGTTATACAAAATATACATTTGTGTCCAATGTGAAATTCATAAGGATTATTTTCTGGCAATGAGTTCAAGCAGTACCTGACAGTTTGTCACAGAGTTACTATCAGCAGTACTTATATGACTGATGATGTCACATTCCTTGAGGTATAGAGACATCCAAAGTTTTATAATTTAATTTTGTTTAAAAAAAAAAAAAATCTAAGTTTTTATTTTATGGTATAAAGGTGACTACTATATTCAAGCAGAGTAAACACAATTTTAATTCCACTCAGTTTTAGATAATATTAAATTTACTCTTTAACTCGAGTTCTTACCATTGCTCAACATGCAGCTGTAAATAGCTGAAGTTAATATAATCTGGTGGTTCTTTAAATTTGCTGTGACCTTAAAGTGAGTCATGATTTTACTCACAATCATTCTTCTGAGCAACTGCAATTCATTCTTCACATGTACTGTTCACAGTGCTTGTCAGAGTTTTGCTGTAAATGATGTTCCATATTTCTTCCCCCTCACTTGGAAATAGAACAAAAAATGGAAAAAAAATGGAAAAAAAATGGAGGTCAGCTTTTGACTGAAAGCAAGCCTGTGGCTTCTTAAAAGAAGAGGCTCAATCTGGCTTTCTATCACACTTCCATTGTCTAACTTGCTATGGTGTCAGAAATTAGTGACTTTCTGAGCAAAAGAAGCCTCCCTTGTATTTGTCTTCCACATACTCTGTCAGACATATGTGAAAGACTGGATTATGGATGATAAAACCTCTACTCTGAATAACTAAGATATTTCTTGGCAAAAAGAAATTCTCCTTGTCTCTATGTAATTTTATTGCTTCTTTTTCTTTCTGCTCCCTCTCCCAAGGAAAAGAAATACAAACTTCTCCTGGAAATGAAACTGGGAATGACCTCAGCAGGGTGGTTGCAGGTCTCTGCTGCCTTACATAATGGATCTTTATTGTGGGTTTTAGCCAACTGTATTTGTAATTCTGATACATAAATTAATTTCTTAAAGTTTGTTTTCCAATGGCTAGAAGTTGGGTGGCCTATTTTCTTAATGACAGGAAAAAAACATGCCTGATCAATCGTTGCAGTATTCAAGAGTTGATGAAAAGCTCACAAACTGTGCGCAACAATGAGCACTTAGCACTCTTTTGTCATGTTAGTTTATTAGTTTTTCAGTTTTCATTCTGTCCATTTACAGACTGTTCAAATAGACACAAGTGTACACTGATTCTTGCTTGGATAAGCAATTTGTATAATCTATCAAATTTCACCTTTTTGACAGAAGTTTTCTCAGGACCCTGAAACTACCTTGGAAAACAAAGAAAGAGGTAATGCCACAGCAATCCTTAAGTAGGAAGGGTAAGGACTAGGCAAGACTGTAACTCTGAATTTCCTTAATTACCAAAGACCCAATGTGACCACAGGGGGAGGTGGTGGGTGTGGGAAGTAGAAAAACTAGAGCTGCTTGTTCAGCACATAATCAGCTGGATGGTTCCTTACACAACTACCTTTTTATGCTGATTTTCTAGTGGACTTTCTCTTCAGGAGTGAGACACTTCCCCCGCCGCCCCCGAATAAAAAGCTACAATGTACATTTCTTGAGGTATTTACTAAAGCTGGAGATACCCAACCTTTTTTTTTTTTCCTTTTCTTTCCCCCTTGTTCCCTGACCCCTTCATTTTTGTGTGTGTGTGTGTGAAAATAACAGCATAGAGAGTTTCCAGAGTCCAGCAGAGATGTTTTAGGGAACACAGTTAGCATTTGTAGGTGACCAGCTGAGAGGTTAATAAAGCCATCTGAAATAGGAAATTAAAAACCATAGGGATAACACTATGTGGGTTTCTTTCCTACATAAAAAGAAACAGGCACATCCAGTGGGCTTTCCCTATAGTGTAGACAATGGAAATGCTTTAACAGCATAAAGTAGCTTGGTTTCTATGCTGCTGCTGAAGTTTTGCAGGCTGCCATTTTCTGACCACTATTATGTCTCATCTTGTCTCTCCTTTCTCTATGCTTTTTCACAATGATGGTGTATTGTTATTGCTGTAAGAACCAAGTAAAAAAGATTTGCTTCACACTTTGATTTTCTGCTATGGTTATACATAGTAAGAAGAAAGGAGTCTGGTAGAAAAAAAATGTTTCCCATAGAATATTCCAGATGTGAAAAATTCTCTGATCACTTGTTAGTAGGGTCAGCCACTGCTACAACACTTTTACATATTCCCTTCCTTTGCTTCACACAGTGAGACTCTACAGAGTCAGGAAGAGACTTTTCAAATTCTTGTTATTACTAGTAAAATTCCCTGTGATAATATGCTTAATACTGAAAACATATCACAGTACCTCACAAGTGAAAATGATTTCTTGAGTTTTAAAATTTGAATTTAATTATGTAAATAGAGAGTTGTGAGGATTCATTAACTGCTCTTTGTGTAGCATTCTAAATATATAAAGCAGTGAACACGTATTGAGTATTATTACAGTTAGAAAGACAGAGACAGCAAAGAATCAGACAAATACTCAAAAGCTAGAAATTCCTTTGAATTTAATACAAAAAATTTACACCCTTACTTCTAATAATACTACAGAATTAAAAAAATAAATTAATAAATACCAGTTTACCTTTAATCTTTCCTGAGTTCTAGTGGATCTTTTCCCATAAGTACATTACTGACACCTTAAGTTGACTCAAATAAGCAACACTCATCAATCATGAAAAGGGGTACTCTTTAATGCTTATATTTTATGGCAATATTTTTCTCTAAATAACCTATTGTTGCTGACACAGCAGTGCAAAAGACTTTGCCCTTATCCCCAAAATATTGTTTAGGGCATTCTTTGCATCTGTGCCAGCTCTTCTCTGATGCAAAGAGGGATACACTGTTGGTGAATAACTCATGGCCCCACACATTTGTCCTCTTTGTTGTTGCAGGAGGTGCTTAGAATTATTAAGCAGACTTAAGATCAGGTCTATTAGCAAGACCTATCCATGGGTATATACTACATAAGATATATGAGAAAGACCACTTTCTCGGCAACTTATGAACTAGTATTGGATAAGCTTTCAACTATATCTCTAATTCATTCATAAAGTATGGTGTAGCAGCTGTCAGTAAGGGTCCTCAGAAATACGGACACAATACATACTTGCATTTCAGGAAGGAACCTGAAACTAGATAGATAGTCTGAACAGCATAAAATTTTGTATATGTAAGGTTTAAATTATTGTTTTTCTGTAACTTATAGATGACTGAAGTGTTTTTTTTCTGGGGACTTCTATAGAGCCCAAAACTTTGAAGTCTGATGTTCTTGGAATTAATATAGTTAAGAATTAATATAGCTAAGATAGTATGTGCTTATATGGTGACTGCCACATCAGAGTATTCTAAAAAAAAAGCCTTTTAGGGGTCTTGGAAATAAATAAAACATCTATATGGCCACTGGTTTCTATACAGATTTGGGTTTTTACCAAAAAACAAAACAAAACAAAACAAAACAAAACAAAACAAAAAAAAGAAAAAAAAAAAAACAACCAACCCCACAACCTAGTATTTGCACTTTCAAAATTACTACATTTATGTTAAATATGAGTGATCCAGCTTATTGCAGGTGGTAACTCAGACATAGGGAAATAAAGGGCTATAATTATAGTTATAATTATGCATAATTATATGCAGACTGCTGCCTTAAGATGCAGCTCCTTCATTGTGCATATAGATCACAAAACACCTTTGTCTCCTTTGGGACAGACAGAATTTCATCTTGAATGGGTCCTTTGAGAAACACTTGGGAGATATATAAGTAAATACTGGGCCATTTATTTGCCAATGTGGACATTATGGTCTTTTTTCTTACTAAAATTAATGCCATAGCATACTCTCCTTGAGAACATGACATAACAGGAAGGGTAATTTGTCTAGTCCCAAAGGTGACTTTTCAAACACTTATAAAGAATCTGTTGTAGGGATAAGGAGGCATAATGAGGCAGGGAAGCCAAATGAAGTTCAGCTCACACTCTGCAGAATGTTTGTAGAAAGTTAAGTTTCCACCTTCTTTCCTGAAAGAAATTTGGATTACATGAAAATAATATGTTGAATTTCTGAATCTTCTTCTACCATTGATATTACAGTGGTTTTAATGGCTTCTCTAGACTCAGAACCATTTGATAGCTCATTGGGTCAGCAAAAACTCAAAAGATAGCATGTCATCCTACAGAGCTCACTATCTCATTTTTTTGAGTAAAAAGTAAATTGTTACTTTAGCTGCTGTGGACTGACTACACATTGTCACTATACAAAGAACTGTGGCTGCTTAAAGTCAAAGAAATTCCAGCAGAATCTTCTCACGAACACTTCTCTGTACAATTTTTTCTACTCATCATGTTTCCCATTAGGCTAGGAAAGGAGCTTGTGCCTTGATGTACTGCATATAAGTATAATGTGGAGAACCTAGGCTATCTTTATTATGGATGTAACAGACACATATTTGACACTGCACTTCCTGAAGTACTCTAGCTTCACAGGTAATAAGTGAAATGATCACCTCCACTTTTTTAGAGGTGATGAAGCTCACAAACTTTATTCAAGGTCTGTTGGAACTAAAGACCACCTCACTATGCAGAAAGTACCTTACAAAATATTATTCCCTACATGCTGTATATGATTGTACATGACATATACATTTGGCAATGCCAAAGAAAAGATTTTGCATATAAAGGATAGCAGTGAGCTCATACAAAATATAAAGCACAATATACTTCAGAAAAAAAAAAAAAAAAATCAAACTTGTAGAGTCCCTTAGAAACTTATCTGGAAAATCTCATCTTTTAGCCTTTAGACATCCAGACAGTGTGGCATCTTCAAATGAAGATCCAACTGCCATGAAGTTAAATAAAACATAGTTGTTAAAGGACACATACCAAGAAGGCTGAAATGTGAAAGACATCACACTTATTATTAAGAAGAAAGTAATTTAGACAGCAGAGTTGCAGCAGAAACTGTTCTTATATTCACAGAGATGTACACAATGTCATAATGGAAAATTAAAAAAATGTCAACTAGAATTGTATATGTTTTATTTTAATTTTGTGATTGTTAATGTATTTTATTCTTGCTCCGTCTGAAAGGTAACAACTGTAAGACTGCTCATTTTTTTCACTTTTTAAAGCTAAAGACAGCTATCCTGGAAACCTGATCTTCCAGATGCTAAAGAGCAAAGAGATCTCCATCTGCTGAGATGACTCAGTAGAACAGTCTCCATTTAGTTTGTCCTTCCAAAGTCAAGAGAGTGATTATTCTATAATTCTCTCACCTGATTAATTCTTAACTATGAACATAATTACACTCTCCAGAAGGTAAATCACTCTTATAAATCAGTTGCTGCTGATAAATCACTGTTCTGCACTCTAGCACACTGCAGCAAAGTCAGTCTGAGATTGTAGAAATAGATTTTGCAGAAGACCTACTCAGTGAATTACAGGTAACATGATACTGGGAGAAAAACAACTAAAAAGGAAAAAGAAGGACTTAAGGACTTATAAAGACTTATAAGGACTTATAAAGTATTCAGCTACTGCAGAAATCTTTTTTTTTTTTTTCTTTTTTTAATCACCAGAATGAACAAAGCAAACATTCCCTGAGTATCAGCTTGTCCCACTGTAAGATGAGGTGAAGAGATCACTTGACTTTTATGAACTGTAAACTACTGTGACCTTGTCAAAAGTGGCTTGGAACTGAGACTGGCTTCAAACAACAAATCAAATGAAAATATAAGTGAAAAAACTGCATAGTATATATTTCTCATATTCCATCCCTTCTCCCCCCAGATTTTGAAGACATTATCAACCTGAATAGTTAGCAATCAATTTATGCCCTGACACATAAGTTTTGATAACGCCATGTGACTGAATCTCTCAATTGCATTAAAGGCCCTCCAAGGGGCTTCTCTTCATGGAAAAGGTCAATCTTTAATAACTTTTTTTCCTCAAGTAGCTATAAATTAGAGCCTAAGATTTGGCTTAAGAAATTAGAAGCTTTTTGATTAGGATTTCTGAAACATCCAAGACAACAACAACAACAACAACAAAAAGACTTACACTGACCCATTATACACAAAATAACAGCTCCTACTACCTAATCTTGGATGACGGAAGACCTTGATACATTTGAATCCTGAGGAATGTATTCGCAAGCCACAGGAGGAAAAAACAGCTTGACACAATGATAGATACTGAATTGGCTCTGGCCTTGAAAAGTGCCTTTTTTTTTTTTTTTTCAGTGGGAGAATATGTACTAACCTTTTCTGAATAACCTTACATATTTGTTTCCACAGTATCAGTGAGGTCCACAGACTGATTCTAATAAATGCAATATATTTAGCCTTTGCCAAATAAATACTCTAATCTACTGATGACTCAAACTATTATTTGAGAAAGGATTGAAAACACTCTCATGATAAACTTCTGTATCTTAACATTTGAGGTATTATTCACTTTGCTGCATCTTCTTTCTGTCTTTCTCTGTAGAAAACTAAATAATAAGCTTTAAATTATCTTTTGGTACAGAAGAAATTACTATCACGCATGCTTTTAATTGTTACTGATTCCTTTTTCTGGGCTTTTTGCATTTCTTTGTTTTCCCTAGTGAAATTAAAAATTACTATGAGATAATTAAACCTTTGCAAAATATATTTCCAAATAACTGGACCAGAATTACTCCTAAAATCAATGATACTACCTCAGGGATTAATTTATTATCTTGTATTTATTCTTTGTGCGTAAGCCCACTATCTCAAAACCATACTTTGAAAAGGAAATGTAAAATAAATGTGCCACATTTTCAGTTAAATTCAGTGATCTAGAACATACATAGAGGGAGACTTCAGATGAAGCTTGATATACAAGAAATAGGTTGAAGGAGATATTTTTAAAGGATTAATTTCTATGCAAGATGTATATAAGAAATACAAACTTTCCAGGCTTTATTTTTTTATCTTTTTAATTTTGTTTTTACATAGTTCTATTTGAACTCCTTTAATAAATAAAAGCTTAAGGAAAGAGTGAAAAATCATTCATCATCTGTGCAGGATTAATTCCCACCATCTTTAACATGTACTAGAGGATACATTCTTTAATTGTTTTCTGTACCTTCTTGCCATACTTGGCTCTGAGCTATACATTCCTGAGAGGAAGGCGGTGGTGTCATAGCTGACTAAGTTCAGAATTGCCTTGTATACAGTACTAGAGCCACTTTTTCACTTCAGAAGATACATCTTTAGTTTATATATGGATTTCCTGAAGTGGACATTTAGTCATAACTTGTTCTTAAGAGCACTTGCTGTTGTACAAAGCAGCTCTCTATAACAAGAGTTGAAGGAACTGTGAATGTGTAATCCTCCAAACCTTTATATGATAATGCTCTTTAGCTTTGTTCTTGATCCTGTCATTTCTGAAAGCTCCCAATTTTCCTTTATAAAGCAGAAAGGAAACTTGTAGTGAATCATCTATGAAATTTCTGAAAGAGGTATTAAACATCCATGTGTCTTGTTATGTTCAGAATACAGTTCTTTATCTTTGTATTTTCCTCTTATGAAAGAAAAAGACATTTTGCAAAGCAGTTTATCACTTATCTTCACATAGCTTTAATTTATAGATAAAGTTTTGGCTCTACACTTAAATATTTTATGTGGGTGGGAGGTTTACATTAAATCAACATACTTACTTCTCAATAAGGTTAACATTGTAAAAACAAGGCAGAAACTTTTTTTTTTTATTATTTTTTTTATTTTTTATTTTATTTAAACGATGCATTATACCAGAGGACAGGAATGAACCTTCTTTGCAAAAGCAAAGGTATGAAGTACTCTAAAACTGAAACAGACCCCTAGTGATCTACAGTTCTGCTTATTTAAGCTTTTATTTTCCAAGCTATAAGACATATTATTCCTATAGTACAATACATTACTCAATTTGATCAATATCCTCTGAAATAAGATGTCAGTAGAAATACATTTCTTCTTTCTTTACGTGCCAATCTTTGGACAAATCTTTTCCAGCTTCCAAAATCTGTACATGAAAACAAGACCTTTAATCTTTCTGTTGCACAGAATTATAGGAGTTTCTTTTATTAAAAATAATTTATTTTTTCTGATATTAATTTAGAAAACCTAATGTGTACCCTTGTCTCTTTCAAATTGTTTTGCTTCCTCTTTTTACAAACATTTCCTGTTTCCACTATAAATGTTTATCTGCAATATAGAAAAGAGGTTGTGGTAAAAATAATAGATAGGAAATATAGTTTTGACACAACTTCTATTTTGTGATTCCAAATGATAGCTACTGAAGTTAACTTCTTGAAACATGCCAAGCTCTGTCTACTCATATGGAGTTCTTCCATATTCTCTCTTCAAATTAATGAAGTTTCTTTTAGTTCTTAAAGCTAGGTTTTAGAAGTCAGAAACACAGCTATGAACATATAGTAATTTGTTTAGATTTTGTTACATATATGCACATAGATTTGTGTATATGTGCTGTGAGCTTGTCTATAAATGACTACTTCCATTTAGTTGTCTGTAGAGATAATGCAAATAAAAGTATGCATAGATGTGATACACTCAAATTCTCACAACCTTTGAAAGTATTTAGATCTAGGATTAATATACATAGGAGCACTCAAGAGAAGCACAAATTTGCATTCACACTTTTTTTTTTTCTTGTGAAAGGAAGTATTCAGTTCCAAGGTTGTCACGCAGGCCTCTCTTTAGTTAGAAGGAAAATCAAGGTGAGCAAATCCCTTAGCCTGTTAACACTATTGTGCACTACAGCAGTTTGAATCATATTTTATAAACCATACCTGACTTGTTTTAAGGTTATATGATACCATATGTGCTGCAGTCTTGACAGATGGATATCGATATTTGTTCTCATCTGCATGAATACTAGCTGAAGCATATACAAACCCCTTAATGATATTAAAACTGTGCCAATTAAGATCGTATTCAAGCCTCTGATGAAAACTGATAGCATGTTTCACAAGCTACACTTTTGAATTTTTCATTGTAATTTTGTTATATCATTTGTGCATACTGTGTAGCTAAATTTAAAATTAATACAATGGGCATATTATAAAAGTATATACAAAGATTTTATTCCCTGAAGTTAATTCTAAATAGTAGTCAAGCTACTAAGACATAAAGGGGAAATATAAAGAAAAACTAGAATGCAGGTATGTATAAAAAGTTAGAACTGCATTGGACTTTATCCACTTCCTGGTGCTAAGGAAGTTGTTTTCAGAACTTAAAATGAAATAGTGCCTTTCAGGATAAACTTAAGAAAATATCTCAGGCACAGAGATTTCTCTGTCTTCCTCACAGGGAAAGGTTTGTGACAAAAAGGAACTTCAAAAATAGAAGGTCAAATTCTGCCCCATACTGTCTAAATTTTTTTTGTGATATGCAAAATCAGTTTTATGCTTTATTATACTGTATTTAAATCTCTGCAACTGACAAGTATGTTATACTGGATAATGTAGCAGAAGACTCATGCTTTTCCTGACTCAGTAACCAGGCACTATAGGACATTGACGAGCAGTTCTAGAAAAATTCAAATTATCACTATGCAGACAAAGTAGATGTTTCCTTCTATTGTCTTCTATTCCTTTCACTGAAGTGATTTCTCTTCACCAGAGTAGGTAGTATACCCACACATTAGTAAAAAAAGTCTAGAATCTTCATTAATTAATAGTTTAGGATAAAGTTCTTTGGCTTAGTATAATGCAACTGGAATATGAGCACCCTTTCCCTTCTGATGACTGCTGGAGAGATGGTAATCTCTAGACAAAAACAAAGTAGGCAGCAATGAGTAACTTTTTTTCATATACTGCAGCAAGTCATTAGATCTCAACTGTCAATGCCCTCAAACTAGATACTTTACCCCTCTGTGTCCCAGTTTAAAATGAGGATTTTAAAAAGAAAATTATTTTTTATGTTAAAGGACTCTGAGAATTATTGGCAAAAAATACTGTAAAAGAACAAGGTCTAATGAGAGGTGTGCCTGCCCATATTGGGGGGATAGGAATTAGATGAAATTTAGGGTCCCTTCCAACCCAAACAATTCTATAATTCTAAGATATTATTTCATTTATTCATACCTTTTTGGAAGTGAATGGTAGATACTAAATCAGATACTGAGAAACTAATTACAGTCTTGTTATCAGATTTACCCAAGAATTAACAGGGACTCTATGTATTTTGTTCAGTTAGCAGATTTATGGTACAGCTATACTATGCATTATAGAGTAGAAAATAAATCCCATATTAAGTACCATTTCCTCCTATTTTGCTTCTGGTACACATGCCAGAGTTTGATTAGACTCCGTGTAAGCTCTCGTTTACAACACATGAAACATATATATATATATGTTGAAACGGTGGCTTAACTGTAAACATAGGCAGAAAAAAAGGAGAGATTCTTTAGGTCTAGAAATATTTTTACTTCCGTACTTTCTGAGAGGAATGCAAGAATATCAGCACTTCAACTTACCATCCAGGAGCCAAATGAAATTATGAATTTCTAATCTGAATTTTTAACATCTCAAGAAAGCATGACTCTTTTTGATTGAATTAGCTGTAAAAAGTTGAGGAGGGAAAGGTAGTGAGCTAAGTAGCTGTCAGCTTATTGAATTTCTACTATTAGAATTTTACATCTTTACATTCTGTAAATGTTCATAAATAGATTTTTAATTCAACACTTAAAGGTTGCTCAGTCTGTTTGTGGAAGTTATCCACATATTCTGTGGTAGCCTTCATTGCTTTTACACAGCTGTGTAGACTCCTGGTGAGTGTCTCTTGCTACCATGTCTTGTACTATATCCACAGGAAACTAATGACATTACACTCACTCATAACAACTCACATAAAGAACAGAAATCAGGTGGGAAATGTTAGTCTGAGATAGAATCTGAGCAGAATTCTATACAGCTACATTTTCAACTTCATTGTTTGCTTAACTACTCACTGTTCACTGGAGCATTTTTTAACATAATTATTGGACACACTATAAAGTTGTTATTGTACCAACAAAATGTGAGATATAGATTGCAGGTAAGTGTTCAGCATAAAAGAAGTTCAGAGACAGATAAGGACATGTAATCATACAATTGAGCATGTATGACATTTATGAAATACATTAAAATAACTATACGTTCAAGTATTATCTGAGCTTATTTAATAGAAACAGGAATGTAAAAAAAAAAAAAAAAAATCAGTTTTGCCCTTGATTTCTCCGTATGTCTAAAGGGCAACAACTGTAAATCTGAATATTTTTTTTTAGCGTTATGATGTTTCCAAAGCTAAATCCCTTTATTATTATTGATTTCCAGCAGCCATTTTTTTAATTTAAATGTAAATCTTCTCAACTTTACCCTTTGTATTGAAAGCTGCATCTCTTTATACGTATCCTCAATCCTGTCAAAAACTGTTTCCCTATAGAAGATGAATCAATAACAATTTATGTCATAGTAGTGTGCTAGCACACACCTTTAATACATGGATTATGTCCTTTGACTCACACCTTGCTATACTAAAAAAGGATTTTGTAATGGATGAAGATCACATTGAATAGTGCTAGTACTCTGGCATAAGAGCTTGTATCTATTTATCAAATGAGAAATAATGATAAAGCAAAGCCCCTGCCAAGGAATGTTAATTTACATAGATATACCTGTAGATACACAGATACAGAAACTAGAAATTCTAATCAACCCGTATAAGCAGAAATGCAGTTATCTGTTCCATACTTATATGCATTCATTTAAAATTAGAAATTATTTTTCCTAGAAATTCTGACAACTGTGAATGCTTCACTTTAAAAATTCACTAGCAGATGGAATGATAAAGTCAGATCTATTTGACCATATATTTTTGATCCCCCTCCAAAACCTTTCTGTATTTCTTCCAGATCCTAAAGACTTCCAAAAAGCTACAAACACTTATGATTATCTAAGCTTTGCTCTGATTGTGGAAATGTTTGTAACCTTTTGGAAAATTTCCATTTTTCATTTACAAAGACAAAACAAACAGTAGGATGTTAAAAACAGGCCATAGACTAATTAGCAGATCGAGATGAGAGTAATATCACCCCTCTATAAAAAATACAAATATTTTAAAACCTATTAACTTTCTAAATGATACCAGTAGTGTTGATTTAGTTCTCACCAGTGCAAAGATAAAAATGTAAATGGAGAAGTAAGTTAACTGCATGGGAAGTCACAGTGCTTTTAACTGGAGCAATTTATTGGGGATTTTGTTTCTTTGTTTTGATGGAGGATTTTTTTATTATTATTAAAATGGGATAATAGCACACTCATTTCAGGATTCTAATCTAGAATATCCTGTTTGTCTCTCAAATGCAACAAATGCTGCTGCTTTATGAGAACTCATGTTGAAAAAATGACAGTTTTCCTCAACATCTGGGATGTGTTTGCTGTAGCAAACAATATGAATGCAATGCTGAAATTTTTAGTAGTTAACTAACATTCTTATTATATTTTGAAGGAGAAAAAAGTCGGACAGGTTTGTCATAGACTTAATTTGAAGTTCTTCTTGTTTTATGTATGCTAGCGGGACTGTCACCATACGGACAGGTTTCGACAGGGATGGTATTAAGGCTCATGTAGATAATATCGCCAATATCTTGTCTGGCCTGGAAAACAATAAAGCTTACATAATCACATGCACATTTATAACAAATTTTGTCCCCTTTTGTCCTGGGTCTGGCCAGGATGGAGGTAACTTTCTTCATTGCAGCTCATATTTTGAATTTTTCAGTAAAATAGTGCTTATACCACACCAGTGTTTTGGGTTATGCCAAACAGTACCTCCACAGCCTTAAGGTTTCTCTTTTTTTTTTTTTAACCTTTTAACCTTTACCCTTTATGCATCACCTAGAAAGTAGGCTGAGAGTGGGCAAGAACTTGGGAGACAACAGAGGCAGAACAACTGACTCACATTGGCCAAAGTGGTATTCCATACCATAAAATCATATTCTATCCATAAAATCATGCTCAGCAATAAAATTAATGGGTTAGGGGAAGAAAGAGATTGGGTGACAGTTACCTTTGCATCACTTGCTTTTTGGTTTGGTTTGGTTTTTTTACCTTCTTTGTTCACTTACTAAACTATCTTTACCTTCACCCATGAGTTTTCTCATTTTGCTCTTCCTATTCTCTTCCTCATCTCATGAGGACAGGGGGGAGACCAAGCATCTGTGTGAGTGCTTAGGTGCTGGCTGGAGTGAATCCACTACAGCAATGAGTAATTTAAACAAAAATTGATAAATCTTCGACCCCCAGAGCTTTCTACAGTTTCTGGACAAAGGAGACCTTGTAATACCTCTGTCTGCAGCAGGGCTGCAAAATGAACTCCTTTCTTTTGAGCTGTCAAAGCAGATACATAACAGCACAAGTATAAGACTGAGACTACAGAAAACCAAACTTCCTTTATCTCTTTACTGACACTATAACCTGTGTATTTGCAGCAATTTCTCACACTTATGCTATTTTTGCTCTAGAACAATTTCTGTTCATTGCTATATTGCAGAGCTGCAGATGGGATGAAGAGAGATTTAGAAGAATTGTTTTAAGTTCAACAGTAGCCATAGTATGAGGTCCATTATTTTGTGTGTTAAACTTGGGGTGGATGTGCACAGAACAGGAAACAGCATGATTGCTGTTTGATACCAGACTTTTATCTCAGTGTGAATACACTTGTATAGCTCGATTTCTCCACTGTGTCCAAGCTGCAGTGATAGATTTATATGTTATCTCAGTGCATTGCAGAGAAAAGTTGAAAAGATAGTTCAAGCTCCTTTGTAACACTGCAGTATTGCATTTACAAATGTATTCTGAGTAAACTAAAAATTATCTAGAACTTATCTGTCCTCATTTATGAGATACTATGCTTTCTGATTGAACTGTATTGTCACCTGAAATAGAGGTGTCATTTATTCAAGTATGATGATATATGTAATTAAGTCTTCTAAAGAGATCAGAAGAGGAATGGGGAAAAGAGCTGACCAAGAAATACAGTCTGTGAAATGTAATAGTGCCAAAAGGAAGAACAGAGAAATCACCAAAATGTGACAGCCTATGTGTCCATCTCTTAACTCATAGCACAGAAGGTGGAGACATGTAGACAGTGGGTAGTTTTATAGTGAAAAGCCAAATTGGTTTCTTTCCTATCGTTCCTCAGTTAACAGCTTACTTATACTTTTAGGTGCTAGTGAAGGTGTCCATTCTAAAGGTAATAAATAGTAAATACATTTCTTCAACACAAAACAAACCAACAAAAAAACCCAAAGGCTTTGAAGAATACTCTTTCTTAAGGAATTATTTTTCACTATTATGCATAATACCAGACATTTTGTCATCATTTACTCAATAGGTATGCATGACTGGATAGTTCTGGAAAAGTTACATAGGATGTACTGGAGGAGAGGAAAGTAAGGCTAAGTACATTAAGGTAATTATGTTTTCCGTGTCTAATAAGAATAGGTTTAGAGATCAGCCAAAAAGACTTGGAAATCTTTGTTTTCAAGTCAGAATGGTTAGCCAGTAAAAGGAGGAACAATATGGATTTCAGAGGCAAAGCTAACTCTGTGAAAGATAATATAAAGATTTTAAACATTTTATGATGTTATCCTGTAACAGCAAAGAATAACTTTCTTCTATTTATCATATACAGTATTCCTTATCTTCTCCACCTCACCAACATAATTAGAACAGAAAGATTCTATGAGTATTAGAAAATATTTTTTAGATGGTTGCTGAAATTTTCTCCTAATTCTTACATTAAAATATTATTTTGACAGTAGTTAACTTTCCTTGAACGTGCAGAAACCACTAGATTCAGTTCTAAGAGACTTTATAGCCTTTATCAAATTTTATATATATATACACAGTGATAATAATATAATAAGTTATAGTAAATATTTCCCAATTTTATCAGTAGAAATTAAAAATTTAGGGCCCTCAGACAGAAGGTTATAAAATAAAAAGTGATACTATGGGAAACAGAAGAGAGGTCCCAAAACAAGTAGATGGCAGAATGTTTTATAGATGCTTGAATTAAGACAGATATGTTTTTACAGTGTATTGCAGAGAAAGACGAGGTATATAAGCCTTTGTTTAAGACTAGATCGGAAACAAAACACTATACACTATAAATATCCAGCCTTAAATCTGAAGTACTGACAGTGAAACCTCTGCAGACATGTAATGTAACTACACAGAGTAGACGCTACTAAATTGGATCAGGTAATAGGAAGAAAAAAATGAAAAGGTTAAAAAAGATCAGCAAACAAAAAAAACCTCATATAAATTGGGAAGAACTAATAAAACAAGAATTTTCTCACATATCTTTTCACTAAGCCTTACATTGCTACAAGGTTTTTATTTTTCATTTATAAACAGTAATACTTTACAATTTGTGAGGAAAAGAACCATTTTTTTTTAAGTAAAATGTCCAACATATCAAATTAGGCCACAGTAGGACTGTGGCAGATTATATAGGAAAAAGATATGTTCTTGTCACTGCATCATATTGTGCTGGGGAATAGAGGCTGTTAACAATATGAAATAGTGTTCCATTACTTTAGAATAAAATAAGTGAAATGGAAGGAAAACATAGTAAAAGTCAATAGAAGTAACAGAGATTCTTATCTGCCTCAGTATGTTATTGCTAGTTGGGACAGGATACATGCTGTTTTTAATACTCCATTCAATTTATTGAAATCATCAATGTCTTGAACAATGACATGCAATAAGATAATGAAGAAGATCATTCTATAATGTGTTACTTGTAAAGATATGCAGGGTATAAGATCTGGAAAGACAGCAGGTATGAGTTGTCTAGGGTTCACCTAAGAAGCTCAGTTGTTTCCTATGTATGATCCTTGTTTTTTCAAATTTTTGAAAAATTGAAAGAAAACTAATCTTAGCATTTCTGCATGAACATGGGATACATCGTATCATCACCAAGATTCAGCAGAAGGAAATATATCACCCATACCTATCCTTTCAAGTATGAAATTCTCAAACATCCCTAAAAAAACCAGAATTTAAATACTTGCAGAACATGCAAGAAATCTATATATAAAAAAAAATTTATAAACAGAAGCAACCATTTTAAAATTAGTAATGGCAATATCCTGTAAAGGCGTTGGGACATACACTGAAAATTACAATTTAAAAATTCCCACTTGGATGATATGGAACCTGTTAGTGTGCCTAGGATACATCTTTTTCCTGCTTTTTGAGTCTCCAGTATCTTTGGTACTGAAGTTGCACTTCTGCACATTCCTGGTTGCCCTATTTTTGCCAGATAAATACCCAGTCTGACAGACTACCAGGTTTGCCTTTCTCATGAAATGGAAGCTGAGGATCCACTAATTTCTGTTCTTAATTTAGTGTTCAAGAGAAGGTGATGCTACTGTTGCTTTCTCTATATCTGTTTCATTTTGTCCCAACATCAAACAAAGAAAATTTTAAAACAAAGAAAATGTAAAGATGAGTTAAAAAAATATGCTAATGTCATCACATCTTGACAGTTTGGAAAGTACATATATGGATCCATCTATTCAGACGTGGATTTTGACCTATAGACAGAAATTCAAATCTGACCACTTATATTATTTGAGAAGAAATATAGAGTGTGTTTCCAACTCTAAGTACTTCTTGTATTCACAGATTCTCAAAATTATTTTGCTATAAAGCTGTTAATATGTTAAATGTGTAATATTTTAACTATATAATATCAAAATATATAAAATCAAATTTTAATACTATTGTAATACTTCCCTAATTCCTTGAGACCTCGCTATAGTTAATGCAGATCAGTTACCCTCCCTATACATAATGCAGATTGCTCCTCTACAGAAACTGATTAAGACTTCCTTAGATGAATTTTACTTTCTAGCAGTCTCTAGTAATAAATAATTTTTTTTTCTTTTTTTTTCTTTTTTTAATCAGAGCAAGAATAAATGGTTTTAAGACAAACATTAATCAGCTAGTGAACCCCAGTATTATTCATTAATCCAGGCCATATGAAATCATTCAAATATTGAATGCTATGGAATTGTTATTTTACTACTTGTTATTCTTTTTTATTATTTTTTATTATTATTTTTTATTTGTGTTTTCATGACATTAAAGTAATACAGACTTCTGCTAGAAATAATTATTTCACACTCTACATCTGCAAGTACCTCCTCTTAACGTGGGCAAATACATTGAGAGCCACATATC
>JANIJG010012094.1:83322-120612 GCA_024611175.1 Megaceryle torquata | reverse complement strand
ACATTTATCTTGGGGCAGAAACATGTGAGATGTTCTAGGCTTCCTTCCCAGTTATACTTTCTCCAGCAATATGCATACCTGTGGTATATAATTGCAAAGCCTCTACATGAAAATCCAGCCCATGATCCAGCCTCTTTTTATTTTACTATCCATTTTGAATCCACATTTGAGAGCTTTTTGCAAGGCTATCTACAAGCTGTTATTTCACTGGGCTCTCCAACTAGCAGTAAAGTGTGAGTTCAGGTGTTAGGAAGCCATTACATTAAAATCCTTTGCAAGATCCTGTCTTCTGAAAGGAATAATAAATAATAAAGGAATAATAAATAAATAAACCAAGCAAACCCCAACAAAAACCCAGAAAAATTAAGGATCATGTGATTTACTTTCCAGTGGAATTTAAATCCAAGATCCATAGGGATATTATGAAGACCATCTATTTAAAATGTCCAAATGCCACTCTATGTCAATGTGACAGTGTACATTTTCATCTATAAAAGGAGATAAGATGTTTCAATCAGCACTGAATAGCAGCTGTCTTTAATGGATTTAAAGATAGAATAGACTATTTCAGCTATTCTATAGTGTCATCTTTTAACATCTCAGTATCAGGAGTGGTAACCAGTGAGTGAAAGATATATAGTATGGTATGGGGTTAAGTTCAAACATTTATCTCAATATAGAAACAAAAATAGCATCCTAGGTGAAGTTTGGAGATTCTAAAAAGAATCTTTATTATGAAGCAACCCTTGTGTAAATGTACTTTTGGGATCCTTATTTCCCATGAAGCTTCAGCTTTTGAACAAAAATTTGGAAAATTCAGAGTTTCTCATGAGGTAAAAGTTCCAAATTTGACCAGATGTGCACGGGAATAATGACAAATAGCTAAATGTCAGCTCCCACTTCTACACTGTAGGTAAGAGAACAAATATGGACGCATATGTAAAGAAATACCAAGTTGCTATGATATTAGGGAGATTAGGACTGCAGTGCTATAACCTTTGCTTTTATGTATTTTATGAGATAGCATTCCAACAACTGCTTGTGAGGACCATAACCTTAGCAATCTATGGATTTAGTTCAGAGCAAAGGTTATTTAGTAATACATATCTGTGAAACTCAGGTTTTACTGTATGGGGATCTCCAGTACAGCTAATGAAAGTTTATCAAGGTCACATGGCTGCAAGGGGAAGCTTGAACATTTCAGAGATAAGGTGAAGAATTTTTCAGCTAAGACTAGTTACTTCACTGACACAGTTCTGGTTTTGGTGCAGCCCAGTAATCTTCAAAAAAGACTTGGAAATTTTCCTGAAAGATATTCTGCACAGTCTGGCTATATTGCAGGCACACTGATTGAAATCTGAGAGCCTTTGCTATCTTGCTAATCCCAAAATTGACGAGGGATTTCAGATCACGCAGGGGATACTGCAGTGCTCACAGAAAGAATTTATTTTCATTGAGGGCTGGCTTGCACTATAGTTAGTGACCACGGAAATATGCTCTTCCCCTGCTTTGCTCTCCAATTTTTGACCCTAAAGGAGGAAAATATATATTTTTTTAACAGATTTATTCACTGCCTTCCTATATCATTTATGATGGGATTCAAATTTCAGGGTTTTTTTTCTTGAAAGCTCCTTGTTTCCACCCTCTTTTCCTCCCCCTTCTGTTTCCTTTTTTTTTTTTTTTTTTTTTTTTTTTCTTCTTTTTTTTTTTTTTTTTTTTTGGACATCCCAAGTACGTCCTCCCTCTTCTCTTTCCTATTTTCCTGTTTCAACGCTCTCCTTTTCTCCATGTTAACCTTTGTACTTGAAGAAAAAAACCCAACAAACACAAACCTTCCTGTTTGCAGTCACCTTCTTCAAAGTGAAGATTATGGCAATTTCTTTTTTCATCGTTTGTGGCAACTCTGCATAGTGTAATGCATTTGTTACTTATGTCAGTTTCCTGAACAGAGACACATAGCAAGACTGGGTTTTTTATGATACAAAGCATCATCCTAATGACATTTCTTCCCAGAGGGAAGAGAGATAGAGGGAGAGAGGGAGAATTTTCTGTTTTCCTGCTTCCAGCTTTATCTACTTTAGGATCAACCATTCAATCCAAGCTTAATGAAGTAATTAGGTCAGTGTGAGACAGTTTCCCAAGGGCAGAGCCTTTTGGAAATTTTTGTTCTTTCTTAAATGCAGAGATGTTATCCAATATAGCAGTTTCTACAAACAATATTGTGTAATGCACATTTAATCTGTATATATGACACAGGACTGCAGTAAATTATGATTAATCAAAGTAAACCTGTAGACATTTCAATGTCTCTCCCATTTTCCTTTTTCCTCTTATTTTTCAGGACCCAAAGAGCTTATTTTTCTTGTAAATATTCTCATTCCATATATGTACCAGCAATCCATGGAATTTTTCTCAATGTTGAGGAGATTTTGTATTGCAGTTCATTTGCACTTTTTCACTATGTAAATGAGTACATTGTGGCAGCAAGCCACTGTACTTTGTACACAGCAATGTGCACAAAGCTGTATCTGTACAATATATAACAGAGGTTCATATATAACTCACAACATCATGGGTATATTTCCTGATTAATAAATGATACAAATGTCCTGTGACATTTTATACATTGTGTTTCTGCTATAACTGTATTATTGTTTTGTTGACAACAGTCAACTACTGTTTCTGAACAAACTAGAAATGCTAGAGTGAAAGATACTCCTACGTCAGTTTAGCTATAAAGATTAATTACTGGAAAGCCATAAAATACTTCTGTGATAATCAGTTTAAATAGCAATAATCTCTTTCTGGAACTAGAAATTCATTAATTAATCATCCCAACTGTAAATACAGTCTAGGCAGAAAAAAATCAATAAAACCCTCTACCATTCTTCTAAGGTCAGATGTTATCAACCAAAACTCTGCTGTTTTACTTACGCAAGACTGCACATCTAGTTAGAGATAAGGCAGCCACTGCTGAAAAAACATTCTGCAAGTGATGATGAATTTTCATAAATAGCTGAAAAAAAAGTCTTCTCATTTTTACTAAACTTGCTTTTGTCCTTATCCTTCTCACACTATTACTGCCTCATTTGGCACTGCAGGCCCATAAGCAGAGAAGTCAATAGGATTTTCATTTAGCGTAAGGCAAAAGGGCAGGTTTGATCATTATTAAATTTGTAGTCTTAACAGTTACTATCCTACAAAATGACCTGGGAGATTTTGCTATATATGGATATAATTTTTAAATGGTGAACAGTTTTACATATGTTCTGGAAACTCATGAATGATTGAGCAATAAATAATTAACAGTTTCTCATAAGAAAGGATTGGGCAGAGGCATTCAAAAGATAAGAGATGTAAAAACATCTAAAGGCATTATTTTTCACACACATGATTACAGTGTGGTACTCAGTAAGACAAGATGCACTTGGTACTAAATCCTAAATTGCTAACAAATTAATCTAAGTCAAAAAGACCTATCCTGCAGAAGAATTTGGAAAGAAAAATCCATGAAGGACTATTAAGCATTACTAAGGGCCTCAAAGATAGACTGTTTCAGATACATTAGACAGATACTCTTACAGATTTCATGTATTCTTTCCCTAAATATCAGCTTCAGACCTTTGACAGAGGCAGGATCTTTGGCCTTTAGTCTGTTTTTAACATGAGTATTTGTTATCTCCTGCCCTAGGTTTTGCATTATATGACTCACTCGTCTGTATTTCTGTCAGCAGATGGCATTACTCAATATGATCCATGAATGTAAACAGAACAAACGGGAGTTGATTGTTTCAGAAAAGGAAGTCTTCATCAGAGTACGATACCAAAGGAGTCTGATCTATTTTCATTTTGGAAATTCCACTCTGAGATTTGGGCAAAAGAGAATTAAATGGTTCTCAAATATACCCCTTAAAGCAAGAAACTAATAATAAAAAAAGATTAATTGCAAGTGCAGCATTTGACTCAGATATTTCCTTTAAGTGTAAATGTAACAAAACCTCTCCAATCTTCATCTCTCAGAGCTGTAATAAAAGAATCTGTTGAAAAGAATACACATTATCAAATAAAAGACTCTATAAAAAAAAGACGTATTAAAGAATCCAGCTTACCAGACTAATGACTAGTTTCACCGTCCTCACTCATTTTACAAAAGTCTTACTCTATGAATATATGTGATGAAATGTATGTATTTCTTCTGGTAATTATGTGGGTAGAATTTGTTTCTTCTTCAAAGATTCAAAAATAATTCTGATTATCAATTGGGAATGACCATGTGAGGTGGGAGAGATAAACTTTTAGGGTCTTTTATTCTTTTCAACAATACTGATAGAGATTTCATGAATATATTAATTCCCAAAAAGGAGGCCAAAGCAAAGACTAGAAACAGAATGGCATTGGAACTACATGAAAGATTGCAGTTAAATCATGATTCAAACAGTGTGGCTCACCTCTGCCTGCACTAGATAGTACATCTGGTGGACTTTGAAAGACAGACATATATAACCAAACCCTGGGTATGTAGGTTACTCACCAAGAGAAGTCATTACCCTGTGAATCATTCCTCAACATTCTGATCAGGAACTTTCTCAGCAAATGTGCAAGTCACCTGCAAATTTGCAAGCTTTTATAAATTGATTTTTGTTAATCACAATAGTCTCAAACTGAAGTTGGTTTTCAATCTGTGTTTCACCTTACTTAAGTTGTATACTTGAGAATATTTACTAATACGGGGAACGTGGTTGACATCATGTTGAACACTAACTGGCTAATCCATTTCAAACATCTAACTTAGGTACCACTTCTCTTCATCCCCCTTTTCCTCTCCCTGCCCTCTGAAGGCTTCCACCCTTCTCCCTTTGACTATGAGATAACCCTCCTAGTTCCTTGAAGCACACCTAAGGCCCATTCCTAAAATGAGACAATGCAGATCGTGAAAATACCCATTTGTGTGTAACTCCATCTAGTGTAGGTGCAAGGCAGACCAATCCCTTCAGAAAAATACACTACTAAGAATTTACACATGTATCTCATGGTCCAGTGAAAGAGAAATCTTTTATTGAGGGAATGTTTCTGAGCAGTATTTTTTTCTTATAAAAGGGTCTCACTGAAAATTTAACAGAAATTTTTTAAAAGAATTTAATTAATTTATGCTATTTATCTTTTCAAATGTTTTCAGTGAACGAGGATGTTCAGCAGCATAATGCCTACAAGGACAATTAAAAAATTTTGTAAAAAAAAAAGCGCTTTATATGACAAATCATTAATGTACAGTCATGTTTAAAAGCAGACCTCTGACAAGTTATTTTGCTTTAAACCAGAGCAGTGCAGCTAAAAATATTATGCTATTCAGAATGTAATTTACATCACCATTAAAATTCCATTTTCAAACTGTATGCATTTAAGAATGCAGCTGGGCAGAATGTTTTCAGACTTCATTTATTCAGGTCTGTAAAAATTTGTAAGTCATATTCAAAAGACTTCAGGAATTTCTTTCTGAAAAGTCTTTTTTCATTGACTTTCTGTCTAGCAATGAGATATAACTTTCCTTGTATTAGTATAATGAAAAGAATTGCTGCTAGAAAAAGAAAGTTTTGCTTGAAAAAAAGACAGTTTATTTAGATGATAATTTTATGTATGTTTTACTAAAACCGAAAATGGACTGAAAACTTTTGTTACTCCTATTTCTGTACAGTTGTAGAGAAATAATTGTATAGAATTCTTCCTAATCAAGAAACGCCCCAAAAATTAATTCCATTCAAACATCTGCATCATTTCTATGTATTCCTAATTTGGCAGATCTTTCAGGGGTGGTTTTCATAATGTACTTAGCACCACCCTCAGGAAATCTTTAAGATGTCTCCCATAAAACTGGAGAAATGTCATATCACTACTTTTTAAAATACTTGTTAATTTCTTTCTACCAGGGAAAGCTAGTTATATGCAACATATGAACAAGCATGAGAAGTCATGTATATTCCAAGTTACAGAATCACAGACTCACAGAATCACAGAATGTTAGGGGTTGGAAGGGACCTCAAAAGATCACCTAGTCCAACCCTCCTGCTAGAGCAGGATCACCTAGATCAGATCGCACAGGAATGCGTCCAGGCGGGTTTTGAATATCTCCAGAGAGGGAGACTTCACAAGCTCTCTGGGCAGCCTGTTCCAGTGCTCTGTCACCCTCACCATGAAAAAGTGTTTCCTTATGTTTACCCATAACCTCCTATGCTCCAGCTTGTACCCATTACCCCTTGTCCTATCCCTGAATGTCACTGAGAAGAACCTGGCTCCATCCTTCCGACACTTGCCCTTAACATATTTATAGACATTAATGAGGTCACCCCTCAGTGTCCTTTTAAAAGAAACCTATATCCTAAAAATAAAAAGTGTTTCCACAATGAGTAACATGAACAGCAGGTGAGAAAAAGATGTATAGGGGTGAACTTCAGATTATAGCTACCTTTAGCTAATTGCTGTTTAGATGAAACACGTGCATCTGCTTTCAGCAATTAGTGTAGAGATCAATAGAAAACATATATATTTAATTAGACATATGGTTCATTTTACTGTAATTGGAACCCCATGTCACTTCTGGTTCTCCATATGCAGTATGTTCTGAATTGTTTTCTGGGCTGTATTTGCATCATATGGAAGGTGAAGTGCAGACACCAGCTGATACTCAGATCTTACTGTCTTGTGATGCTGTTCAATGTAGGCATTTATGGTGATTTAACCAGACCAGAAAACAACAAAACTTTGATTATGAAAGTCATTTAACCCTTTCCCTGATGACTGACCACACTGCATATCTTGCAACAAATACAGCTGTTACCACATCTGTTCACCAGTGTTTAAACCTATCAGTACTTTGAAGAAAACTGTTTCTCAAATCTCTAAAAATTAAAGACATTTTCATTTCAACCCTTCAGAGAAACCAATAAATTCAGAATAAGGAAGAAAGGTAGTGGACTTATGGTGCTTTACTCACTGTATGCCTCTCAATCAGTGATTCAGTTTTAAAAATAAAAGGAGAATAGAAACAGAAAAAAAAAATCTTCCAGCAAAGTCTGAATCTCACCCCAGCTCTCCAAATTAGTCCATTTACCTAATACCTGGTTACTGTATGTCAGTCTCATATATATTAAACTGTAAATGAGGGGAAACCTCCTCTGCAGTGTCCATGAGCAGATATAAAAAGCAACAGAATTTGGGAGGGAATCAGTAAAGTTTCTTATTCTCAGTGCCCAAGCTGTCCCTTTGTATATGTGACATCATAAAATGCATTCATAAGCATTTTTAGTGTTGAACTCTAGTGTCTAACTTAGATGATTTTATGTGTTAATTTAAATATTTCAATATTGTTTATCAGATATTTTTATTAATTTAGTAGATATAAAATTAATGAAACAGGAACAATTTAATGAAAATCACAGTTTTCACATAGTTCTTGCTCAGAATACCTCACATTGTAAACATCTGTCTGGTTCAGCCTAGCGGATCTATTTTAAGCAGAACTCCTAATAGATGGAGCAACAAAGTTCTGATAGAGAGGGTAAGGGAAATGAAAGTTGCAGCAACATTAGGTGGCAACTATTCCTTAGACTTTCATGTTAAAAATTCTGTACTCAGTCTAATAAAGGATGCAGACACCAAAAAGTATGTCAGTGAAAGTATCTGTAAAAATTAATGGGTAACTTTGACCTGTTAAATGATCCTGTAGCTAAAGCTTACAAACAGGAACTAGGAGCTGAAGTAAATCAGATCTTCAGTCTGGATAAAAGATTTAAAAACCACATACCAGGAGAGCGACTTTGCAACCAGATACAGGATATTTTGGGTGACAAAACTTTCCAGTCTTCTTGTTTTATTCTTTGATAATGTCAGGAAAGGATTGTTGTTTTGTGGGGAGAGAAGAACAGCAAAAGCATTAAAGTGCTGAAACTTACCTTTGGATCCCTTATATATAGCTGCTTAGACATTTTCTAAGGTGAGACATTCAATGTACATAAATAGTCTTTTCTTCCAGGATTATATTTCAGGAATAAGAATCTTTGAACCAAATACTCTAACACTGGACTTGAAACTGCATTTCCCCCTTCACTAGAATATTTGACTATACACACTAAGAATGTCACTTTTCACTTTGTCATGAGTGTAAACTAATTGTGACTACACTTCACCTTAATGTACTGGCCTAAAAACTTCTGAAGTAGCTGAGCAGCTTTATAAGAGATGGAAGATACACGTTTGGCATTCATCAAGTAGAGGAAAAAAATTTAACCTTTCTTCTTAGGGAAGCATTCTAAACTAATAGGCACCATCACTATTTTTCATGAAGTCTGGTTCTTCCAGAGAATAATCTCTCTATATAATTAATTCTGTGAGAAATTAGGTAATGTACTCTTCAAAACAGAGCAAAGTTGGATTTTGAGTGCCTGAAGGACATTAAAATGAAAGAGTAAAGGGTTTGTGGATTTAGAGACAAGATTACCAGGAAGTTCCTAGGTTGCCATCCTGAGTATAAGGTCCTAAACTTCATCCATACCTCCTTTAAAAATTTTAATCCTTTTCTTATTAGACACATCCCTGTACAAGCTTCCTAAAATGGTTTTGGGTTCCCTAATCCCTGTTTTTGTTGACTCCATATTGGTAGAGGAGTCCATTGTCCCAGGAAACCTTTGGTACTAAGGCACAGCTATATAAAGACACACTCACAGCAGACAAGTCAGCTGCATGAATTTTCTCAGAAAGTTGTTCTTTGTCTTAATTATATAAATAGGCTCAGAACAGAGCAGCTGGGAGCAAGCATAAGAAATGCCAGGGAGCATCATGTAGTTTCTTTTTAATGCACTGTTTCAAAGATCCATTTAATCCTGCCTAATATTTTTTTCCTTCCTGGCCCTTTAAGGTGAAACTGTCCAGATCAAAAGTATTATTCTTGGACTGATGTCCATGAATATTGTGAGTAGTTGCCCCATTACTGTGTTATTGTCATTGAATAAATCGGCATCACTATCTCTGTTTTACAGGCAAAATTTCTTTCACCAGTCTCTTCATTCTTGCTTGCCTCATGCTGCAGCTTTGGATAATGTTGCTAGCAGAGTCCTGGGCATGGGGTGCACTGAAGGCCAAACTAAATAAAAAATAATACATTCCTCTTGAAATCTGTTGAAAGTAAAATAGTGTGTGTGAAGTTTTGTTTTCACAGAGTTGACAGTAGTGCAGCTGGTTCGGCCAGGGGACAGAAAGAGCTGTGCTCAGGTCCTTCATGATGCGCCATCTGCAACAGGAGGAAAGAGACAGCTTGCATGACAGTACCAGTCCACTTTGCAGGAGATATTAACAGTTCCTTCCCTCCTTCCCTACTTTCTTAAAAATGGTTGTATAACTCACAATAGCAGCGCTGAGGATAGTGACTTTTTGGCTGACAAGGCCAGGTTTACTGCAAGGGCAGACTGGGCAAGCATGGCCCCACTCAGGATCTGATGGTCTTCCCAGCCATGTCTTTGCTGCAAGGCAGGATGCAGTCCACAGCTGATGGACACAAGAAAAAAGCATATTCAGACCAAGATACATAGGGAGAGTGTTGCTCCTAGCTCTCATTCATGCAGCAGGTAGCTCATTTCTGTTGATAAAAGCACTGTATAGGATGTGGCGTTGTTTCAACAGCAGGCTATGGAGGAAGGCAGCAGAGCACTGTCTGCATGAACAGTGCTACCACTGTCTGTCTTTGTACTTGCCAGGAGCCCGAGCCCTCTGATGAGGAGTTAAGGACTAGACTGATTCAATACCTTCTGCACGTTACCTCCCACACAGACATTATGCCTCTGTTCAGGATGAAAGGGTTACTGTTTACCTCAGCCTCTGCCACAGAGTAGGTGTTGGGAAATATTGACCTTTTTTGTGCTCTTAAGAATCAGAGGGAAAATAAGTCCCAAAAAAAAGGCTTTAGATCCATCTTGAGAATTTTTACAGTTTATGTGTCATTTTAACATTTTATGAGGAGTCATGAGCCTCACCTCTTCTCTTTAAACTGATTTTAAATATACTTTGGCATCAAGAGGATAGGTGCAGACCATGAAAATGTTTATGGACATAACTGCATTGACTAGAGATCAGAGATCTGGGCTAGGAAATGTAAAACTACTGCTGCCAACTCAGTGAAAAGCCTACTGCTTGTAGCCATCTCACTAACAACTTCTCCAAAGACTCAGCTGCTCTGGGGAAACATGAAAATGTCACCTCCTCCCAGCCTGTAGCTATTTAAATGCTCCAGTGTCAACCAATATTATTTTGCTTTTATTTTTTCCTCCATTAGACAGCTGCTGGCTCTGCCTTTATGGGAAAGCCACCCTTGAAGTCACTTGACCTCTTGGTGCCTTAGTCAACACAGATGGAACATTGAATAAAACCAGGATGTTGCTAGAAATCATATGACTAGTTTGAACAAGAGAGGGAGGGCATTTTGGGGAGTTGTTTTTCTTTCTCCTTTGGTAAATAAGAGTTTGGCTTATCTAATTATATACAAAGGTGTACAGATTCTGTTTTGCAAGAATGTATTTTCACAGTCTAGCAGTCATCTTTAAAAGGTCAATAGTTGTATAAAGAAAAAGTATCATACATTTTGATCTGAAACAATGCCCTGTATATCTAATATTCAGATACCAGGATCACTGCATGGGAAGCACTGGCATATAAATGATATCTGCTTTATATGCCAAGACACTAATTTGATTTGTAATTCTGTTTAGAAGTGTAACAGAATTCTTGCCACATGTGAAACAATTTAAGAAATTGAAAATACTTTTTTTTTTTCTCAGAGACAAAATACCACAATGTATAGTGATGACTTTTTTGCTATTATGACCCAGTAGCCTCCCCAAAGAGCTGCCAGCAATTGCCTGGAGGTCGTGAGCTTGTTTCCTTCCCCTTTTTCTGGCCTTCTGCCAAAGCAGATTTGTTCAGACATTAAAACCAGCTCTACTTGCTGCTTCAATATACTAACAATAACTAATCATTGTACTCTACCAAATCATGGTGTGGATTTACTGAAGTACCATGGGAAGTAGGACTAAAGATACTATGTTGCTTTAGAAGTGGGCTGAATATTAAAAAATACAGAGTCATGAAATCAAGAACCGGATGACAACACAGGTAGAAGCAGTAAAGCTTGAAACCTCAAACTAGAAAAATGCACACATTTTCTATTAAACTATCAGAAGGACAGTGTCTAACTATTTTTCTCACATCTATTTGATTGATGTCAATTAGGTTTTCCATCTTGAAGTATTACACCTTACTGAAAAGGCATTTACATTATTGAACTGATGTGAAGCTGTCAAACGGGGAGCAATTCCAGAAGGCTGATTCTCTCATTTAGATGCTTGTAATGCAGACTGATTGGTTCTGGAGGAGCATGGTAGGAATTCTAGTACAACCTTATCATTATGTATCTGGACACAGACTATCTCTGCTTGCAAGCAAAGATCAAAGCAGTTTTGATTGGAATGCAATGTGCTACCATCATTCGTTGTTGCCATGCACTGACAGACAGTGCATGGTCAGAAATTTTCCTTTCATGATCCCACACAAGCACTTGCTTTAGCTTTGGTGAAGGGAGTCTTCATCTCATTGCTCCTGATATTTTCATTTAGCTCTTACATTTGATTCAAGTTCAGAAAAGGTTACATTGAAACCATGCAATATTTAGAGTTCCACATGACTTTTGGGACCACCAATACATTATGAAAGGTTTGTGAGCTGTAGTGGGACAGTAGACAGCCCTCATCTGCACTATCTTCTGAACAGGAAAAGATTGAATGAGGGTTAATTCAGAATCCTAAGATGTCTCTGATGCTGTGGACCTCTTAAAATTCTGGCATTCATTTATTGGGAGAAATAAACTCTGTAATAATGGCAGTAAAATAAATGGCTGCACATGCAGTATGAGAAAACTGCATATACGGGATGACTTCAAAGTCTATAAAAGCAGCACAGAAGAAACGCATCAGAGAATCAGAAAACAAAGAGTAACAGTTAATTCCAGAGGAGAGGATACTAAGCAGTTTAAAGATGTGGCTGGAAGCCCAAATTTTAAGGGAAAGCCTTTGTAGAAGCGGGGACATTAGTTAGTACAGCTGTAAAGTAAGGGCTGTGTTCAGTCTTTGGATCTACTGCTCACACAGACCAGCCCACCAAGAGGGACAAAGCACAGGCGTGACTACAACAAGTTCACACCGCAAGCTCAGGAGTCCTGAGACGTATTTTCATCTCTCCAAACTCCTTCAGGGAAGGTGTGACTCAAGATGGAACTGTGCCTAAACACCACAATTAATCTCTGTGTTAACATGACAGGTACTCTTCAAGATAAATGTACTCACAACACAAATTGTATGGATAAGGCTGTTTGTTATTTGCGGTGTAGTTCACTGAAACCCAGCTTGTCTCAGTTAGTGATGTGCCCTGTTAAGTACCCTATTTGTAGGGTAAATAACACTGTATTCACATGATCATGTTTATTTTGTAAGTCCTTGCCTACTGTGAGGAGCTGGTAGATTTCTGTAGTTTAGAGAACTTGTTCTTGATCTGTTTCAGTGATAACTGCTTTTTTTGCTTCATCCTTTGATAAACTTTATTTTACATCTGGAAGGCAGTCCCACATATCTGAATATCTGTAACAGATGTTTTTTATATACTTTAAAAATAGTTTTTAAGTGAAAGTTTAAAGACTTGCTGCATATTACTTTTATTGTTGTTCTTATTAAAAACAAATAATTTGTAAGTTTGCTTCCTCCACCATTACAGCAGTAGCAATGCACAATGAACTCCAGTGAAGTATATTAGAGCTTTCCACCTAGCAGAAGTTTCATTGAATAACATTATTATTAACCATCAATGCAAATTCCTGATGCAGAATTCCCCTCTAACCCTATACTACAAGGTATTATCTCATATTGAATCTCCTTGCAAGTGAAGTTATAAAAATTCCCTTTGGCTAATTCAGTAAACAATTCAGCAACTTCATGAGCCAGTAATTTCTACAGACATTCTTTTGGCTGGCAATAGAAATACAGGTAAAGAGAACAAGCCTATTTTATGTGTAGGTAACCTTTTAGACACTTTTAACACTTACCGAGCAGTGAGAGTTTTTTCTTTTAGACTCTTGGGTAAGAATGTATTTCCTTAAGAATTCACGTTCATGTAAAATGTGTACCAATAAAAAAAAATATAAATATGTAATATATATTTAAATATATTCCTCACAGGCTGTAGGTAGCCAAAAGTTACTGTTTATCAACAAATGGCTTAAACTCTGAAATGAATGCTGTTACAGCAAGGATTATTTTGTATGCAGACTTGCAGTCTCTAAGGGTAAAAATTCTAGTAGACTTCACCCTCCAACCTCCCACTAACTTTACAATATCTGTTTTCATGATTTCTCTTCAATGCCTAGCAAGGCATAACAGAAATTTGTGCAGCAGATGATGTTAGTAGACATTTATACTTGAAATCTCAAGGACAAGGTAAGCATGGGAACAGCAGTATTATTACAGACCTGTTTGGCTTTCTGCAAACCACAGCTGAATCACACTATTCTGTGGCACTGTTGCATCTGTTTTGTGCGTTTAAAACCAGTTTAAATCCTCCATGTGCTCTAGATAGTACACATTTTAAGTACATGTGGATTCTTAAAGAAATATATTCTTACCCAACAATCTAAAAGAAAAAAACTCTAACTGCTTGGTAAGTGTTAAAAGTGGTAAATGGTTACTTACACATAAAATAGGTTTGTTCTCTTTACCTGTATCTCCATTGCCAGCCAAAGGAATGTCTGTAGAAATTACTGGCTCATGAAGTTGATGAATTGTTTATTGAATTAGCCAAAGGGAATTTGAACTTTATTGCTAATGGGACTGAAATAGTTATTCACTATCCAAATATTCAGTGAGGAAAAAGTAAAAGATATCTTAATTTTGCAACAATAATACCACGAATATATACCGGAAAGTTTATTACATTATAAATCACTGTTATAAAAGAGTTTTCCTTGGAACAGTTATAAAATAAATTTATGAAAGAAGATAAATAGAATGATTCATATGTTCATGTGAACTCTACTAAGCTACTTACGAAGTGAATGAGAATTAGTGGTTTGTAAGAAGTCTCTGCTTTCTTAGCTATGAAGTTTTGGTGTTTGATGGAAGAGTCTGATTGAAAATAATGACCTCATCTAGTGATTTACAATTGACCATTCTGTTATTATGGATATAATGAGGCTTTCTGCTAATTAGAGCTTACTGGGGCTCATTATCTAGAGACTGACATTTCCCATCAAATAAGAGGTTATGCTGGAGACGTATGTCTCAGCTATAGTCTGGCATTTTGGTATCATTTGAGGACTGTAATTTTGAAAAATAACTGAAGACCTCATGGGCTGTGAAGAGGAGGAAACAGACAGTACAAAGGCTGGGCACTGTGCCATTGTAAATACAGGAGTGTTTGCCATCCATCACATCACTGGTCTGGGCAATACCCAGAGTTATGCCTCCAGGCCAAATTCAAAATCAGGTTTTGTGGCTCGCAAAAACAATTAACTGAATCTGGTTAACCCTTTATTTGCTATGGAATTTATATGAAATCTATCCGTTGATCAACCACATATATTGGCTGGGATTCATGTAAACCTAAAGCCAGCTGGGAATAGAAAGTATTCCAATTAAAGAACAGTAATGTTGAAAAATGTTTCTTCTTAAATGTGGGATCATAGAGAGTTAAGAATGCAGTATCTGATGCTCAAACATTGCAAAGAACGTGCTAGAATAATTTATGTCCCTGCTCCCTGCAGGGGGCTTGGACTAGATGACCTTGAAAGGTCCCTTCCAACCCAAACCCTTCTGTGATTCTGCGATTTTTTTTTTTTCTGGTTTCTGCTTTCATAGGCTTTTGACACATTTCCATATGTTCTGCAAACCAAATGAAGTCAGTAAAGTTTCTTAGGTATAACTGAGCTTGAAAATTTATCTTTCTGAGCTTTGTTCTGCTTCCTCTTTTAAGAGTAAAAGTAGACACCTGTGATTATGAAAAATTCCCATCAAACCACTTGTATTTTCAAATGTTTTAGTAATATTTGCAAGCAAAACTATACATTTTTGGGCCTTGCTCTGTTCTGATGCTTGAAGAGTGGTGCATACATAAGGTATAAATAGATTTCTTGTATCTTCCTTCTGAGAAAAACAATGATTAACCATACATTCCTTTTACTAACTGTGTAGAATATCTTGGCAGATTTCCCACCTTCAAGTGTTTGTATGTCTCAGTGGAGGCATGCGATCTGACAGCACCTTTTAATATTAATACAAACATTGCCATAGCAACATGAGTGTTGCCACAAAAAGGTCACTCAAGTCACTTAGAGAAATAATTTTAATTACTATGGGGAAAATTCCAGATTAAGCCCAGCTTCCCAAAATTGTTGTAAGACACACAATTGTTTCAGTCCCAAGCTCTGGCTCAGTTTTGCATTCCCTGTCCATCTGCAAGGAAACATGGCTTCATTTTTCATTAGATCTTAATATCAAGAAGTAAAATATACAGGACTCCAGCTTTAACTGTCAGTAATTTGCAGCACTTATGAGTGATTTATGGTGAATGTAGAGAATCACCACCCCCTTAACCAGTAAGGTCTGTAGGCCCATATTGTCAGATTTTCTTTCCCTTCACAACAGCTCTCAGGAAAGAGAGAAGGAGTATACCTCCTTCAAGTGCTTAGGGCTTCATTGAAGGAATGGAAGAAAGGACTCAGCCCTCAGAGCCACCTCAGTCAAATGCAGTAGCCAGCTGGATGCAATCATCAGTACTTTAGGTTGATCTGCCTGATACGTTGTAGGGCATAGAAGAGGGAATTAATAAAAGGAAACCAACATGTGCACTAACAAATCTACCAGTGTAGAGATGAGATATGTGTCAGCCAATGGTTTTATAAAATCTGAGTGTGTTTGACTTTCTCTTTGCGTAAAAGTAGGGTACTGGTGTTCTCCTGTGTGAGTCTGACCATCATTTTTATTACAAGAGCATTTATTACAGTGGCAGAGGAGATCCCAGGCACATAACAAATAGTTCACCTGATATTTCTTTTATTCTGTCCCTTCATTTACTCTGTGTTCTGTGAATCACTGGCATGAGATTTTTCAGAGCAAAATTTAAATTCATAGATGAAACCCTTGATCTGAAGAAAATAATTCCTAATCCACCCAGCCTCATGCTAGCAACTCCAACACGACTGTGGTTCCTGACTCCAGGCCAGAAGACAGTCAGAAATACCATGAGAAACCATCTCTATTTAAGCCATGCTGCCATCCCTTCTCCAGACCACACTGTGACTCCACAGGCTAAGGTAAACTGTGAGACAATATTCACTGGGCCCTTGTCATAAATTTGCCCATATATTAGAAACAGAGAAGATACCAAAAACCATAGGCAGAAGAGGGAACTTCATCTGTCCTCTGAACTACACCGAGGAAACAACTCTTTTCATGATTTTTTGAGAGAACACTAAAGAAGCAACAGGTTTCAGTTTTTAAATGTGGTGCACTGTACAATTTAACTACTCTGTTTTTAAGCTTTGGAAACCAAAATGCCTTCAGAAAGATTTTTACAGAAACTGTGGGCTTTTCAGAGCATCTCTTTTTGGATAGGTGGTTAAAGATGCAAAATCTACTCATCATTTGTCAAGGAAAGTACTGAGGAAAATTTATAGGGTCTGGTACTTTGGGCAAACACGAGATTTCTCAGAAACAAACCATAGAGTTCACTTCTATTATGTGCTCAAGGATCACAAATATTTCACAAGAATCAAATAGCTGGAATGGGTGTGGCTGATCTGAAGGAGCATGAAAAGACAAGAAAATTCATCTGTGTTGGGATCTTAAACTGCTGCTTGACGAGTGTGTTGTATGATGATGACAGTTTCTTTGCTGAAACTTAGGGAAGGTGCTATGAGTGGCAGCTATGAGATGATTGTGTACAGAGAATCTGTCCCCATTGCTGTTGGCTGCACTGTAAGAGCCAACTGTGAAAGCATTATCCACATGAAGATTTGCACACCACTTTCAAGGGACCTTGGAGTTCAAAATTGTCCCAAAGGGATCTTCAAATAGCTAAAAGAAGGCATCATCCTGGACCAGCTATGTCTCAAAGTTTTGTCCTGAAAAACAAACAAGCTAGAAAATTACTGAGCAGTGATGATGCTATTAAGGCTGCCAACTAAAACATAATCTTAACAGACATCACTTCCATATGTGTAGGTATATATATATGTATATGTATATATGGCAATAGGGATTCTAACTCATTTAATTGCTTCCAAGACCTGCTGACTTGTTAAGTGTACAGGATGGTAATGACACTGTTCTGCTAAAGAAGTCCGGGTCCTCTAATATCCTGTCAGTTGAGACCTGGAGGCACAATGCCAGAGCTTGCTGTGCGCTCACAGCTTCCACTGAGATGAGAAACAATACAGATACTACAGTCCTGAGGATCACAGGAAAAAGCAAGGAAAAAACATCAATTCTGTCTTGCCTAGCATTTAAGCAGTTTGGAATAAATACATTGGGAGACCATGCACCCAACACACAGAGAAAATGAATTTTTAATTAGCTCCTTCTTAGGGATACCCCATCCATGCTGAGCATTGGACAAGGCAAGAGTCATGTGGGATCCTACCTTAATGCATATGCACAAAAGATCTGGGTTATTGCTGCAAAGATAGCCTTTAAGTCTACCATTTCCTAAATTCTGAATTATGTGGCTTTTAATATTGTGTTCTTTTGAGATAGGCTGGGTGTTTTAATTTTAACATATGGCAGCCAAAGAATTCAAATAAGGACATGTAGCCTTTCCATATATCTGCTGAGAATTTTTCTCTTCCTTGAAACACAAGAGTTCTTGCTAGGGGTTAAATGGATTTCTTTTTCCAGGACAATTTCTCACTAGAGCAAGTGACTGAACATCAGGACATCTTTCTTCTGTTAAAGATTGGAAAGTTTTGAGAGAGTGATCAAAGTGTGGTCTCCTAGGTTGTGTAGCAAGCAGAAGCTTCAGCTCACCCCAGGGTAGCTCTATTAGGATAATACCTCCCTGCTCCTTTTCCTGTTGTTCATTCCCTATTTGGAGAGAGAAAGGACTGTGAGACACAGAGATTCCCCAGTGAATCTCCACACCATAGTATAGAAGACAGCCAGTAGTACACTTGAACCAGTGCAGCTAAGCTATTCTCAAAATACTTTGCTGACCAATCAGCCATGACAACATGGTTTACATCTTTTACAGTGATCACAAGTGAAATAAGAGCTGGCAAAAGCAGGGTGCTGCTCATGGCACAGCTGCAAGCACAGCCACCACAAGTGTCTGTGAATGTTTTGCTTTGCCTGCATACTGAAAATATGAGTGAAGTTTCTTTCTTTGAATACAATTGTCAGCCATACTTCAAAGCATAAAAATGTTTTGGGATGGAAGAAGTTGTAAACATGCAATTAATTGAATTATTTTTTTGCAGTTGAGCTGCTTATTGGATTTCAACTGTGCTTATACTGCATTAACTTTTTAAATTTACTCCCCATTCTTTGTTTGTTTTATGATGTGTAACTATATCACAGGAAGGGTATTGTCAAGGGATACATAAAGATAACATTTTCTAACTAATAAATTAAGAATCAATAGTAAGCTACACTTAATATTTATTGGAACTTTTATACTTGATAACTGTACATCATGAGTGAATAAAGCTAATGATTCATTCTCCTCATTTTTCTCTTCCATAGGGAAATTTAAGAATTTTGCTTATATAACCCACAAAACCAAAAGAAATTATTTATGCCAAAAAGATTAGGTTTTTCTAAAGTACTACAGAAATTAAACAAATGAACTGATTAAAAAAACAAAAAAAAAAAAAAAAAACCACCCCCCCCCATGTTAAAAAACCCCACAGATAAACCCTCAAAAATTATTAAAATTAAAATAACTTGTACAGGACAAAATATATTTCAGCCCTGTTCTGCAATAGCCTTGAAAAGGACTGGGTAGTTCTTTAAGTCCATTAAGCTTTCAGCTAGTGAACCTGAAATGCAATAAATAGGTTTTGCTATTATCTGTACCTGTCTAAACTTGCTGTACTACTCTAGGACTGCTCTCCACACTGCTATGTCTGATGTCTTTACTTTAAAACAACCAGCCTGTATTGTGGGAAATAAACAGGTCTGTGGCACACCTACTTAATTTTGTTATGCCTGCATTATCAGAGAAGGAATGTACACATTGCAGCCTCTCCTGTTCCCTGTTAATGTAGAGTGACTATAGAATTCTTTCTGGATTACGCTGCAATCTGTAGGAACAAGCAATTACAGTAGGTGCAAGGTATCACCTATCAAACCCAGTGTACTTATCTCGTAAGCAGTGAGAGCTTACATGATAGCTGTGCTCTGTAACTTAGTTATCTAAAACCTTGCTAAATGTTTTCAAGAGCTTTTCACAGGCCTCTCCACCAGAATAAAAAAAAAAAAAAAAAAAAGAAGTTAGCAGACGATATGTAACAGCTGTGGCTTTAGCAGGTCTGGCACTAAAAAGCACCAAAGATAATGGTTTATGAGGCACAAAATAATTCTCCACTTAAAAGCACAGTGGGCATTCTATTACTCAATGCAACTAAACCAAAACCTTTTCCTTTATTAACATAATTGAAAACATCAGAAAAAATAAACAAGTTAGTCATTCAAAATGAATGCAAGCCATCTTTGATCCTCAGTTTGACAGCTCCAGTAGTACATTTCATTTTGATCTAAATCACACTAAGACGTATAATTTTTTAAACCGTAGGGTTTTTTTCAGCTCATTAAAAATAAATGTTAATTATCAATTCTTCCATCTTTATCGACAAATCCTTACCCATGACAGAACTTTACTATCTATGCTTTTGCCCCTTTGTAATCAATATTAACTCATTACCTTAATAATATTTCTAACAGGTCATTTTATTCTTTATAGGTTTCTTCCAGGATTTCTACCAACCACTTATTCAGCAATCATATTTTTATACACTGACATAATTCTGATAAATGGAGCTTAATTTTCCATGAGTGGAAAATACAAAAGAGTTGTTTAACCACAGTGGACAGACACCAGGTGACAAGGGTTTAGGCTCTTTTAAAATTAATTTTAAGCTCTCCTATGAATTGTCAGAGCCTCTTCCACTCACCTCTGTAACCGTTTAGAGACAGAACTATATTCAATTAGCAGTACTCAATTTCTCCACATGGGTGAGCCTAAGATTCCCCTGGCAGTGGTGTGCAATGAGTTCCTCACAGGTCACCCTTTGCCCAGAGCACCCTGAAACCTCCTTACTTCCCTCTATAAACCAGGTTTAGTTGCTTTCCCCTCTCCTAACTCCTACACATGTGGTCTGGGATTGGCAGAGGATTTGGTACAGGGAGATGAAAGATATTCAGAAGAAAATGAACGGGAATAGTTTATCACATTGTCAGCAGCTGATGGAAAGCTTGTTCTTGCCCAAGAAGTTCTGTATTTCCTGTAAAGTACAGGCATATTACTGCATATCATGAAAAAGATATATATGTATCTTTGCAATGGCATATGATGCATAAAATACCAATTCTTAAACATCCATTGCAAAAAAATCTTAAGCTCAGCATCTTCCCTGAGATAACATCTGTCCTTCATTATATTTATATGTAGGCTTCTCTCTAATGTGTTTGTGAATAGCTATTTTTTTTTTTCTTTTTCTCTGATAACCCTGACATTACAGGACTCTTACTTACAGTAGAAAACAAGGGTTCTTTTTGTTGAATTACTAGTATCTAGTCTTTCAGAGTTACGTTTTTAATGAAAGTTTCCATAGATGGCGGGTTTTATTTGGATGGCATCGTACTTCCATAAAAAAGAGCAGGTTTTTATTGTTTCCCTATATACCTCTTAGAGTTGTTTTTGAGATGGTCACAAGAAAAGCTGATGTCATGTAAAACTGCTATGACAGGACCCTTGCAAATTTTTTTGTCTTTATCGCAGAAATAGAATAGAGAGGAAAAGTGTCAGAAAGACCAGAGACATTTTTACTAACACAGCTTTCTCATACTGAAGTACAAGTCTCAGCTTAGCTGTTCCTGGTCCTACTTACACTCACACGAGCCACAGAAAAGTCAGTGAGTGTGGTGCTCTCTCTAGACATGGTTAATTTTAGTGCCAGGTTTTAATTTCACTTATAGTCTCTGCGGATCTCTGCACATAAAACTTCCAGATATCTACATATAGTGATTTCTAGGACAGTGTATGGAACTGGTGTAATAGATCCATGTCCTATCAACTTCCTATTCTCTTGATTAAACTGAGGATGAATTGTATCTGTAGTTTCAGTTTAGCAATATCAAATATGTAGGATTTCAAACTCCATGTATCTGGAGAAGATATGAAGGTGTTACTGCTTTCCAAGCTTTCTGAAGGTACTGAAATAATTAAATGAAATAATTTTGATGGTATTAGGCAAGGGTAAGAATTTTCCATAGTAACTTAAGGAGGGGGTCTGGATTCATCTTATATGACTTTAGGCATGTAAGTAATAGTCACTGTGTATAAGCTGGTTGCCTAGGATTATTCTGCAGGCACTAAAAATAGATAAGAACATCTATGGGGCGATTTATCTCACTTAACAGCCTTCAGCAGCCTGTGGACCTACATTGCTGCCACACTTTTTGGAATTAAATAGTAATAGGCATCATTACAAAGGTACACATACCAACTATGTTGCCACAGAAAAAGGAAGACTGTGTTTAGATATACTTGAAAATCCACCCTCCATATTGGCATTAGTGGATGGATAGCTTGATTCACAACATGATAGAATAAGTGACATGAATGAGGCAAGAACTGAAAGAATTCTTAAGCATATTTTCTGCCTTTCCTTGAGATTGTTATATATACTTCAGCAGGAGTGTGCAAGGTACTTTGCAGGCATAAGAGAGCTCCCAGGGAATTTACCATCTAAGGTTATTTGTCAGTGCTTTACAGGAAACTACTAAACTTGGCAAAATCTATATTATTTTCTAATATTATGAGGCATAAAATAAGCAGCCAGGGATCCCACAGATTGAGTAATGCTAAAAGAAGGTGTTTTATACTGTAAAGCTGTCACCCTCCACTTCTGTATCTTGAAAGCTCAGATGCATCTGGTCTCAAGATGGCCCAGAGTGGAAGTGGACATCATGGTCATGTATAAAATTCCTCTATCTCAGCTTGAGAACTTGGCTGCTCCTGAGCTGCAGGTGGTCCTCTGCTGGGGACACCACCTCTTGCCAGGAACCCTTAGCCAAGATGGGAGAAAGGAAAGCTCCAGAGTTTCCTGTTTTTTTGAACAGAGGTGTCAATGACCATTATTTATTAACTGACAAAGAGGCCTTTTTTTCCTCACGTTTAATTAGAAACTACAACAACTTGCTTTTCAAAGCTGAAAATACTTGAAATGATCCCAAGTAATATTCCAAAACCACTAGCTTAAAGCTGCCAGTAAGAAACCTAATGAAATCTGATCAACTGGCTGAGTCCTCCTTTCCCTACACACATACTCACACACACACTCCCCTTGCACCAGCACCACAAAAAAAAAGACCCCAGACAAGACGACCACATTCCTTTTGAACAGCCATCTACATTTGTTACACAGCAGACAACTTGGGATCTATCCATGAGAGATTACACATACTGCTACGAGAAGCAAAACCTCCTTTAGGAAACCTCCCAAAGCAGACTAAGAAAAGCACATTCATTTCACAGGCTATTTTTAATTTCATTCCAGGCTCATCACAGGGCTTTATAATCCTCTTCTGTGGGGAATATCTTCATGGTTTGAACTCCTCTTTAGCGAGGTAGATTTAGCATTTGCTATGGGAGGGGAAAAAGCTAAATGAAGCTGTGCTGAGTTGCAGCAGCTGCTCTGTCACAGGCTCTCTCTTCCCTGTTTAGCATGATTGCTATTACAGCAAACTTCTGCAGCGCGCACACACACACCAGCTCACAAGATGTGAGGTGTTGTTTTTAATGGCAGAGTTTGACAGACAGGCTCAGGCATATACAGCTGGTCAAAGCAATGCTGCTTATTTACATCTGTCTCCCATGCACTGAATTCTGTCAGGTTTTATTTGTCATGAATAGAGTTAATTGCAAAATGCTTGATACTGGGAGAATAGGGAAGATACAACAAAAAACAAGCATCTGTTCTATGAGAAAAATGAAATGCTGACACAAAGCTGGACTAAAACTCAAGCAGTTTAAATAGCTGCATAGGCCCCATGTGTTTGAGTGCTCTAGGATTATTTAGTGTATTCCATCCAGTCCTCCTCCTAGCAAGTTACTCTGCTATAGCTTGCCCATGGAAACAGCTTCTAAGTCTGTTCTTGCACTGTAGCATCACAAGAGGTGTTTGAAGATTGTGGTAGGACACATGTAAGTAAGACTATGTCATAGGGATTTAAACAGTGATTAAGGTTAGAATTGGTGTATGTCTGAAAGGGTTTGAAGAAGCAAGACTTGTGGAGATTAGGAGGGAGCAGAAGTTGAGGAAGCTGGAATCAGTCATGAGACAACATAGAAAAATACTTTCTAAATGTGATGTAGGTGCTTCTTGAATTTTGCTTAAGGTATGCCCCCCATCACCTCAGATCTGATATAGCTGGTCTATTGTTCTTTTGCACAGGAATGCCTATCTGCAACATGCTTCCTGAAACTGGGGTGAGGTCAGATGTGTGTCATCCAGTTGCTCTTCTTCAACAACAGCAGGATCACTGTTAGCTGGTCACAGACCCTTCATAATATATTTGTCATCAAGTGGAAAATAATTTTTAAGACACTTTTGTGAAGACCTTGAGGTGTCCAGTAGTTTTCACAAGGTAAATATTTTATGAAAAAACATGAAAAAAATTTCTCTGTAGACCTTTTGTCAACACCTGCCTCTAGGAAATGATGGTTTGTAGGAATACATAAAACTGGTACAAGACACTACTCACACAGTATAAAGACCTCTTCCAGAAGCACAGTATTAAAAATAATTTAATTTTCATTTGCACAGAGTTGTTATATCTATGCTTGATTATATTATGTTTGATGTCTTCATTCATGGAAGCAAATCTCAAATGAGCAACTTTCAAAGATATCCATGTTCTGTATAGCTGGAGTATACTTTTTCCTGTGCTAGCCTTTCTATAGGTACAGAACCATCAATGCAATGTCTGAAAAATATTCACAGCACACCACAGAACACATATGCCAAGATGTACACTTAAATCTGATCGACTGGCTGAGCCCTCCCTTTCCTACACACATACTCACATGCACACACATGCTCCTCTTGCCCCAGCGCCACAAAAAAAGACCCCAGGCAAGGCAACCACATTCTGTGATTCTGTGTGATTCAGCAGCTGAAGTTAAACACATAAACTCTTTGCACAACGGTGCCTCGAGTGCTGATTAAAGCCTACTTTCATACCAAATGGTCATAATAATTTGGAGTTAGTGATGCCACTTCTGAGTACTTTGATCTCTGCAGCAAACTCATTCTTGTTGTCTGAGGCACATCTGTTTATTTTCTCACCCCTGTTCCACTCCACGAGAGCCTGTGGACTCTCTGAAGTCCTACTTATTTAGGTGAGATGCAATAGAAAAACAGTCCTGGATATTCAGAAAGGATAAAAACATTGACACTCTTGAGCTGGGAGGTAGAAACTGTACCAGATGTGAAGAGAAACAAATCACAGCTAATTGCAGAAAACTGCCAGCAATCCATGGAAAGATGCAGAAGTCAAACAGGAAATCCCACAAACTTCAGAAGCAGAAAAAATTCTGTAACCCATGGTGCCTGTACAGTCTTCCTCTAAATCCAGCCTCTAATCCTTTTAATGTCAATCCCTTTGCTTCTTTTGTGTGTATCATTCTTCACTTTTTCACAATCCCTTTCCTATCATCCTCCTTACCTCCAAATGTATACAAGTAAATAAATAAGCAGTGACTGTGACCTCTCTCTGACTTTGTTCTGCTTTCAATAGGAGCGTGGTGCCGGTTGATACTTGAGCAGAATTCATGATAATTTTAATCCTCTTGAAACAAATGTCTCCCCATTTTTGTTACCTGGAGTCTTAGGATAAACTTAGGAACAAGAATATGCTGTCTATATTTGCATCATTTTCAAGATCTTTATGTTTATTTGTTTTTATTTGCATGTAATACATTGCCCACTACAAAACCAGAAGATGGAGTCCCTGTGGAGCCATAGCTATCTGTGATTAATCAATGATTTTTCTGTGCTTCAGAAATTTGGTATTTTCTCCAATGTTTAGGGATTCAAACCATTTTAGCAGATCAGCTTCACCATCATCCTGAACAAAAAAGGGAATATTAAACCTTCCCTGATCACTAAGTGGTTTTCATTTTGTCATCATATGGAAGCCAGTACAAACAATCATTCTTTTTGTTAATTTTCCCATCTTTTTATGTAAACAATTCTCCATCCTCTCTGTTCATATAATTTCTTTTACATCAACAGTTCCAGAATAAGAAAATCTGCCTAGTACCCCAAAGATGTGAAATTCTACATCCCCAAGGCAGCTTTTTCACATCAATAAAGCACTTGACACATAATAGATAGACATTATGAAAGGTGTCACACACCAAAACTGTGTGACCAAGACCAGTGTTATGAGTATTTCTTTTCCACAGCATTCAGAATTCCTTTCTAAATGCAATAGGTAACTAGTTTTGGACATTTCACCAGGTGTTTTCCCAAGGAATTTATGTATTTGCCTGGAAGAAGTGAACTGGATTTCCAGACTATGTCAGTTAGCACTTTCTGAAAGCCTGTGTTGGGCTTCACATTGTAAGCGTGAGCTTGCAGGTTCCACTGTAAGATAATAGAAGGCCAGGTCTCAGCTTGCCCAGCTGGCAAATATCAATATTTACACTTCCTTGTCCACAGTAAAAATTCATAACACATTAATTTAGAGCATATTAATATAGGTGTACAAAGTGTATGATTTCTTTGAGCCCATAAACGCAATTTCTTGTTTTTAAGAAATCAGAAGGTTTAAATAAATAAAAACGCCTAAGTTTATTTTGAATTTCCCTGTACTTTAATAGTCAAAGATAGAGCTTTAAATTCCTATTTCTAGGAATTGCAATACCAAGTCTGAGATCAAGAAACTTTAAAGAACGTAAAATTTATTGGAACCATGCTTAGCCTGTTTCTAAACCAAATATCTTGGCTTATAAACTCTCAGATAATTTTCATGGGAAATTAATGCCTACTGCTAATAGCTGGATTCAATTTCTAAGAAATTATTCCGGAAGCAATCTTCTGATAAACAGTTAAAGATCCTTGTGAATTTATCACATGGGCCAGATTTAAATTTGATCAGGTTCCCTAGTGTCTTCGTTTGAATTAGTAAGAGCTAATTCCAGAATTAAGGGGCTTAGTTAGTTGCAAATTTTTGAAGGACAGAGATGATGTTGATTATTGCATGAGCAAAGCCTAGGATTTTTGAAGAACTTAGGGGAATTAAAAACCCAGCTTGCAGTGGAATGTAGACACCTAAAGCTCCTAAAGCTTATTTATATTATGACTAAAAGATGTTTTGTTACAGAGTTACCACCTTCCAGAAACATCATGCTAACCATTGGTTAGGTTTTGACCACAGACCTCTATTGTAGGCAGGAACATGAGAAGTGCATGACCTGTGTGTAGCACTCTTTCTGGGACCTCCAGCCACAGCCCATTAACAAAATTCTGATCATGGCAGTATGAAGCATTAACCTGTGCCAGGGGAGAGCTCACATCATACTGTCTTAAGAGATAATGGATCTGAGCAGAACAGGGACAGCCAAGAAGATGAAAACTCAAGGTAATGGTTGCACATCAGCTTCTGCCACCACAGTGTAATGGTCTCAGCTATTAGAACATATTTCTGTTATTCTTCCTATCCACCAAGAACTTCTCCAACAAAACCTCAAGAAGAGATGGGAATAAGAAAAGTAGTATTTTAAACATGAGGGAGAATATTATATAAAGACCTTCAATTTTCCTTTTTTTTTTTTGTTTGGCATGCTCTAGCTGAATGCTCAAGCTTCCAGTTTTTGAAAATCAAGCTGTAGTGTTTCTATGTTGCATGTTACTGTCTGCTACAGAGCTCTGCATGCCAGTTTGTGATACCATTCACAGCTTTAAGATACCATTCTCCATAACTGTACTGGTCAGGGCACTGGCAGCTGTAAGGTCAATTGGCATCAGTATTCAAACTTGGTGGTTGCTAGCAGTGACCATGAATGAACAAGATTAAGAGTACTAAGTAGATCTTTCAGTTGCTTTCCCATATCCAGGGTAACCAAGAAAAGCAACTGTTGAATGAAGTTCAAGGTCAGCCAACATTTCAATCAAACATGGTAATCTAAAGTAAAGGGGAAAAATGTCTTCAGTGGGAAAATAAGTTTAGTGATGGGGGACAGGAGTGTGAGATGAGTCTTCCCTGTGCCATATAGTATGATAATTTTTGAGGTGGACAGGCTGTGCAATGCGTTGCTTATTGCATTAATTTTATTGGTGAGGTTTAATAAGGTGCCATATGTAAATTTATGGGACTATCCACCTCACAGTCTCCCATAAAAAAGGAATTTGTTTTATATTTAACTAATAATTACAAAGCATTAACTTGGAATTCTGGTCCAGATTACAAAGCAATTATTAATACAACATTTGCCAGATGGCATCAAGTTGAGCACCCATCAGTTACAGGTGATGGTCACAAGTCCTCAGACATATCAGTGTTGCTACGTCCAAGGTGCCAGTGTAGAACTGAGAATAAATGCCACAGTCAAGTTGACTGGTTTCTTTTTATGTGTCAGCTCAGGCCAGCTTGCTGTGCCAACTGTCAGAGTGTATTTTCCCTTGACTTGTACTGCCAGCAGTAGCATCTTCTGAACTGGTCTGGTCTGTGTTACTGATTGAAGGAAGGAATAGGCACTGCTTAAGTTTTAGACACGTTTTTAGATCATGCTTGGCAAAAGCCAAAATGCTTAATATATATGATCTCACTTCAGATTATGTTTCAAATTGAACTGACATCTCTCTCCTTCCATTTACTTTAAAAACAAGTAATAAATCATTGACGTGCCTCAAATGAGCAGCTGGCTAGCCCTATTATTTTTCTTTAGATGAAAAAAAAACCCCACAAAACAAAATCTAATAGACATAAAAGAACTAGTCTAGTTGCAATACAATAGACTAAGTTTTTGGCTGTAAACCCTGCTTGTGTTATATTATACTGTTAGCAATTCTTCTACCCTGTAGATAAGACAAAAATGTGTATGGTTGTTCTAAAGAATATAGACATACACACAAGAGCCCCAAACTTTATTCATTTTGGATGTGTTTGTGCTCATCTAACCATAATGGTTAAAACTATTTTGGCAGTGTAACAGTGCATTATATAGCTTATTGCTTTTTGTTTTGGAAAACGAAAGCTGCTAAGATATTGTGGTTTAGAAGCTCTCTGCAGAGTGTGTACAGTGTTTCTCACAGGCATACACTTTAATTGTATTTTTGTTTTGTCAAGGGATTACAGACATTTCACATAGTTAGACTTTTATGTACCTTTTTAAAGCCCCTTAAAAAGTGTAGGTAGACTCTCAGTTGTTTTAATTTGACTTGATCCTCTGATATCAGAAGAGTTACGTATTATTCCACAATAAAATTAAAAATGTATTATACCACTCCAGGAACTGTTGGGGGTTTTTTTAATGCACTATTATTGCAGGTTTTGATTTCTTACTTAATAACTAAATCTGTATTTCTCTTAGTTTTCCTTAAAGAAAGTTTCCTATCTATAAAAAAGATATGCCTTTCTGAGATTTATTGAATAAATAAAAAAAAGAATTAAATACCACAGTCTTTTTTTATTGTGTGTAGTGCCTGATGCCAAGACACATAAAGAAGCAGCAAACAGAGAGAGAGGTCAGTAGAGCAAAGGAATTCAAAGGGAAACAACTTGAGGGGTGGGCAGTGGAGGCTGATTCTGATGGGATTTCAACAGCAAGAACAAAACTAAGTTTTATACCGAGGAAGGATTACAATGTCTATGACACATGGTTTAGGTTATTTCTTCAGGGCACTGAATATACAGACAGATATGATAAAGGATTGTGTCAGGATGGAGCTGGAACTTAGCACTTGGGGTTGAGAAGGCTGTTGAGTAGCTTTACACATATGACACTGGGCCCTTCAGAGTTGTACCAAAGTCCTGCTTTGCCTGAGGCCTGGAAGGTGGTCTAGGGTTATCTGTAGGGTGTTGATGGATTATGTGCGTTGTTCTCACCAACACTTTCAACTCTTACAGATGTGTTCTAATTACCTCTCATGTCTTCAAATCGAGATTTGTCTTGCACTCAGTATGCTGAGTGGTGGTGGTGAGATTCCTTGTCTATTTTGCTCAAAATGAATACAAGTGTAGTGAGATTCCAATGATTACTAGGGGAAAAATAAGATGTTTCAGTCCAAAGGTTATAGCAGCAGTGTGAACTCTGTCAGGTCTCAACAGACCAAACCTCTTCACTTCCCAGCATGGTCCCAGAGGCAATGCCTAACCTGGGATACATAAGTTTAGTGTGATAATGTTTCAGAGATTTCTGTGGGGTTTTTTTTTCTTTATAAATAAATTGGTGAGCTGCTATTAAAGCCAAGCTCAGTGTCTTTTTCTTCTTTTCTTCCCCCTTGTTTACCATTATCAGTGGAACAGTAGCTTGAGCAAGAAATAACTGACAACTTTTAAAAGAGATAAAAAAGTTCTTTGTTCACTTATATCTCAGAACAGAAAGGCCAGTGAAAGCACAAGGAAATAAATGACTAACTTATTAAAGCACTTGTCAAAGAGAATGAGCTCCCATTCTGCATCATCCAGCGTGTGAGTTGAGAGGAAGTGGGTAAATATTTTTCTAGTGGAAAAATACTATCTCCAAGATAGGCATGAGAATGAGCAGAGGCTGAGTGGTGCCCAGGTGCCAGCCTCCTCCTACCACAGCCATGTCTCACAAGCAACTTGTCTGTCTGTGCCAGGCAGTGTGCTCACCCTTAAGCACGCTGGGGCAGGCACCTCGGATTATGGGCTCCAGGTATGCCTGGGATCACATCTGCAGTCACACAGTACATAAAGAGGAGTATGGCCACAAAGAAAGTCTGATCCAAGTGTGGTGTAGGTACAGTCAGAAGTTCAGAGATTGAGGTATCACCATTTTGAGTGAGGATGCAGGTTTTAAAGACTACAACATACAGGAAATACAGACTGCATTTTCTATGTGGTTAAGTAAAGCATGCACTTAATATAATCAAGCAGCTATCACAGTGACTGTACACACAGTGGTTGCTATAACACTATTCCTTTGTTATCACCTTCTGTTACTGTAGTCATGAATTGACATATGATAAAGATATGTGGGTGTAATAAATATTAGGGTGCTCTCATCTATAGTATGCCATTGAGGGAAGTAAAATCAATAAAGAAGAGATAAAAAGGGAAATGAGTCTTGGAGGGTGAAGCTATAAATCAACACTGTGTAAAGTGCCAGCTGGGTTTATTTGGTGCCTTTACTGCAAAAATTTATAGTAATAGGAATTGGCTTACGTGGGACATAACAGCAGGTACGGCTTACAATGGCACCATTACCTTTGCTGCCAAGGTCTGCCCCTGCCAACACAACTATGGTCTGACTTACTAAGGATCCCCTTTTTTATGTTAATCTACTAGTACCCTAGCATTTGCACCATGGCTCCATGGCCAGCAGACACATGGTGATTGGAGTCAGCAGGGTTGCAGCCTAGAGAGACATTGACCTTGCATCAGGCCTTGCAGGCCATGATGCTGGGCTGGTTCACAACAGTGTTGTCTTTGTTTCTGCTGCAGTGCAGCCGTGTGATTCCCCCAGATCTGTATCAGACACCAGTCCAGGTGGGGCCCTACATACTCCTACAAACTGGATGCAAAGTTATTTCCAGCACCTCTTCCAGGGACCATATCCTGCCTGCTGGCCCAACTAGGAAAGGTAAGTGTATGTGTAGGCTCAGTTCCCAGATCCTGGAGATAGCTGCTGGGGAAACAAAGGTGTTCTTCTGCAGCCAAGCAAGCTTTTTAACTCCGTGAGTGTTGTAAAGACCTTCTTCCAATTGTGACTCTGTTTAAAGGAAAATGACAGTCATGAGTGTGTTCAGCATGCTTAGCAAATGCCTCTCCAATCATGCCCCTTGGGAATTTAGGCAGAGGAATGCCTGGTTCTGCAGCTCCCAGCTGCTCAATCCTGTCAGAAATTAGTTTGTTCCGGGAACATACTGAGATGTGAACCCTGGCATCAGATACTTGCAGTGAAAGGGGAAAGCATCTCTGTTGTTCAGGTGTCTGCAGGCTTATGTGGCAGCTGTGTGGTGGCATGTGGTCTCTTAATTTTGCATTCACTACCCAAATTCTGCTTGAGACCCCTAACTCTAATCCAGGGTCTGGTTGCATCTAACCCACACAGAGTGCATTAGCTGGTGCACAGAATCATCTCTTCCCTTTCTAAAAGGTGTCTTTCCCTCTTTGCCTGCATAAATTCCTTTATTTCTCTTCTTATTGACTCTATCTCTTCATCTGGCTGCTAAATTTATTCACTTCTTCTGACTTGATCCTACCCTCGCAGGTCCTAGTCCTCCCTACAAGGACTTTGTCCAAACCTGGTCTTTCCTCTTAGTCTCCTTCCCAGGGTCTTTCATGAATCTGGCCACACACCACACCTGCAGCTGACCTGCCTCAGATTATTCACCAAATATCTCCCAATTTCTTCTAAGGCTGCAGTCAAGATCCCTCCATGATCTCCTAATCCCAGCGACAACTGCTGCTCTTCCCCAGAGTTGAAGAGCAAGCACTAGTTTCCAGAAGAAAGGACTGATTTTTTTCTGGGAACTTCAAGTTTTTTGTATCTTTTTATTTTTCTTTATTGTTTCCTTCCTGAAAGCCTTCTCTGTGAAGGAACCGCAGGTAATGCGCAACAGCGTATTGTGTAATCGGGTGCAATTATGTGTTCATTCTGGTAAACAAACAGGGCTCAGAACACAGGCAGTTCCCAGATTTCATACTTTCCACAAATGTTTTCACAGGAAAGAATTCACATTTACTTCCGCTGTTGTTGCAAAGGTTCAAAGCATTTGTACTTGGCATATGGTTTTATTTTATTTTGAGTTTTATTTATCCTTGTTTTCCCTGAATATAGAAGCCACCATAACTAAACTATACTGTAATTCAAATACATGTTTAACTACATGGTAAAACAATGAAAAGCAAATTTAAACAAAAAGTAAATCAACTCTGCTCTAAACCACAGCACATTTCCAAATTAACCATTACTGCCCCACAGAACCATTACATTGCTTATGTGGTGGGATAAAATGAAAATTACCTCTATGAACATTTTTCAGCAAAATGACAATGAAGACTATATAAATATATTTGTATATGTATGTGTATATACATATATATAAAACATAACATTGGATAATATCACTTGAACTTTATTTCTCTCTATAATATGCTTGATAAGACAACTATTATCTCTGATATATGTCAATACAAGAGAAAGAAGGGCCATGCCCTACCACTTACAGACAATCATATTGATAGGTTCTCAAAAGTAACCTCTTTAAGGAACATGTTTTCCATTTCCATGTTCTCATATTGAAAGCTGTATTTATCTTTGTTGTGATTTTTTTTTTCTTCTTAAAAAATGGTTTCTTTGTGGGAAGAAGGATTGAACTGATTTAAACAGCTGTTGAAATATTCAAAAGTAGAAAAAAACCCCCACTTTTGTTTTCTATCATCTCTAGTATAGTTTTATACTAAAAGGATAATTTTGTCCTAAAGTCATATTTCTGCACTGTTTGGAAAGCAACTGCAGAAAGCACAAAAAACTCCAAATAAGATCAGAATACAGAATGCTATATTTTATTTCATCTGAGATTCTAATTTAAAAAAAAAATTAAAATAAAATAAAAGGGCAAAATTCTTTCTGTGAAGGAGTGAATTCCATACACTAGGAAGATAATACTTTTTGAGCTAAAACAGTATTAGACATGAGATCTATTAATACAGGCAGATGTCAGTCATTCATCCTTATTTTTATTATTCCTTTGAAGCTAAAAGCTCAATGTATGTTAATAGAATTCCTACCAGTAACAAAAAAACTTTTTGAACTGGAGAAGGAAATGTCAAAAATATAGGAGAGTCATAGTTAATCTCAATAAGAACAATCCTTTTTTTCATTAAAAGAAACCCGAACAAAACCAAAACAAAACCACAAACAAAACAAAGGAGTTTCTGGACTGCAGTAATTTTATATCCTCCACGTAAATAATTATCCATTCTCATGGCATTCATTGTGGCAGGATGAACAAGTTCCAATAAGATAGAGATTTAAAATGATATTTCAATCCAGAACTAAAAAAGAATGGAAGGTTTCAGTAGATAAGTACTGCAAGACAGTGTCTTTCATCTTTCTTTAGCTGGCTTGAATCAGTCTAGGTCAGTAGTAACCATAAGTTTTTATTGTCCTCAATAAATCTTCTTAAGTCTGTTTTCTCAGTGAAATGGAGCAGCAGTTTCAGTTCCATGGACAGGTATCTCACTGTTGTCAGAGGTTTTGCAAGTTGGCCCAGCACCCTGAGCAGAAGTTTAGCATTCAGGACTTACTTCTCACCCCTAGAAATATTCCCCTGGCAGACTGGTTTGGAAAACCTTGCTGTGGGAACATCTGAAGGACAGACGGCACTAAAGTCACCCATGCTAAATTAGCACGTGAAATATAGATTGTTTCAAATAATTATTCTTTCTTATTTGTCCTTTTGAGATCTGCTACAGGCGTGCTACAGACCTGCTGAGCCTCTTTAGAGGATGCAGGAAATGCACTTGTAAGTCACAGACTGAATGATCTTAAAGTGAAACCAGAGAGCATAGGAAGATCCTTTGCTTTATCCTCACATTCTGCACTATTTCTGTTCTATAGTAACACTCAGTGAGAACTTTATACTGCTTGATTCTGAATTTGAACCAGTCAGGAAAAAGTCTGCGTTAAATTTAGAGAGAGAATTTTGTCTTCTTTCTTTATGAGTGTAAATGATTTTGCTCTGAGTCAATAGAAACCTCAGAGGTGCAAGACTTACAGAAGTAGGCCTCTGCTTTGCATGTAGGAGAAAAAGGCAGGAGGGAAACTTCCTCATAATTTATTTGTTTGAATTATAGTATTTATCTTTTACCATGTTGCATAGTTCTTGAGGTAGTCTAGCTGAGGAGCTGATGTTCTAGTTGTGGAACAATGCCCTGCAGTGAATCTAAGTAGATCTACAAATCTGGTGACAAGGAGAGGAGCGGCTGGTGGGAGGGCAGGAGCAGCACACACCCCTGTGCAAAGTGGCATAAGGACTCTTGCCTGAATAAAACATAGCCTTCAACACAGCAGACTGAAACAGTTGTTTCACCTTGTCTTGAATTGCTCAACCCTATCTGAATGTTATTCCTCCAACTGTGGGACTGCTCAGGCAATAGCTGAGTGAATGAGCAAAATTAGTTTAACTGGATCATATAGTTAATACCACAGAGATATTTCAGGTCACACTTCTCCTGACTCTTTGGGTAGTCTAGATAGACATGTAAAATCAATTTGGAGTGAGAGGGAATTATTTTCTAATTATCTTGGAACTAATCAGTTCAATTTTTAGACAGCAGATTGGACTGCATGCCTGATACCCATTTATGCTCTTCTAGTTTCAGATTCTGTAAATATCTTCCCAATCAAAACTAGTCCATATTCCAAGAGATCTCAGGATGCTTTCAAAGAATCACTGAAAACATCACTAGTGGCAAGGATTGCTTACAACCCTCTGGCCTCCAAAATGAATATGACCATTACTATAATAAAACCGATATGACTCCCCATCTTGAGTATGACCCTGCAGGAATTTCTCACGTGCTGAGAAAACCAACACGTTCTAGAGCACACTGGCAACTTGCCCTCTTGCTTTTATGTCCCTGCCACATCACATGCATGGAAGACCAAAAAGAGGGGAGCATATGAAGTTAGCTCCATCACTGATATATCTCTTGCAAGATTACACACAGGAGCCTTAGACACAGATTTTTGTTTTTGCTTTTGAACAGCAGTAAATAGATACATATAGCCAAATAGATACATAAACATTTTTGAAAGTTGCTGCTTATGCTACCAAGGAAGATGAGAAAATCAGACTGTGACTGCACACATGACAGTGTAACTTTCTGGTCAGAAAGTCTCCAGTCGTATTCAACATCTTCATCAATGATGTGGATGAAGTCATGAAGTGCATGAAGGGATGGAGTGTAACCTAAGTCAGTCTGATGATGATACTAAACTGGGAGGAGTGGCCAATACACCGGAAGGCTGTGCTGCCATCCAGCAAGATCTGGACAGACTGGAGAGCTGGGCAAAGGCAAACCTAATGTTCAACAAAGATAAGTGTAGAGTCCTACACCTGGGGAGGAACAACACCATGTACTGGTACAGGTTGGGGTAGACCCACTGGAAAGCAGCCCCATGGAGAGAGACCTTGACGTCCTGGTGGACAATAAGTTATCCTGGCTTGTGGCCAGGAAGGCCAATGGTATCCTGGGATGAATAAAGAAGAGTGTGGCCAGCAGGTTGAGGGAGATTCTCCTCCCCCTCTACTCTGCCCTAGTGAGACCACACCTGGAGTATTGTGTTCAGTTCTGGTCTCCCCATTTCAAGAGGGACAGGGAAATACTAGAGAGAGTGCAACGGAGAGCTACAAAGATGATTAAGGGACTGGAACTCTCTTATGCATAAAGGATGAGTGCCCTGGGACTGTTTAGACTGGAAAAGAGAAGCCTGAAAGGGGATCTTATTAATGTTTACAAATATTTGAAGGGGAGGGTGTCAAGTAGAAAGGGCCAGTCTCTTTTCAGTGGAGCCCTGTGACAGGACACGGAGCAATGGTCACAAACTGGAACACAAGAATACCACCTCAACTTGAGGCAAAACCTCAAACAGGCTAGAAACCTAGAACAGGCTGCCCAGAGAGGTTGTGGAGTCTCCCTCTCTAGAGACTTTCAAAACCTGCCTGGATCTATGTGTGGCATGTGTGGTATTCCTCTGCTGGCAGAGGGGTTGGACTTGATGATCTCCAGAGGTCCCTTCCAACCCCTACCATTCTATGATTCTATGAAATTACAGTTATATGAAGACTTTTCACTCTGCAAGCAGGAGCGCAAAAATGCTTTTCTATGGTGCCCACAAATAAATTTAAGCTTGGGAAAGAATGAATTTGATTATAAGAAGGCTGACTAGAAGACAATCAGAGAAATTAATAGGACACATTAGAACTGTTCATTCTGCAAATGAATCCAGTTTTGAATTCTAATGGATTCTGTTTTGTCTATAGTGTTGTGTGCAAGCTTGATTTGTCTTGTTTTATGTACATGTAATGGTAGGTTAAAGTTACATGTTTATTAAAAGAAAAGCTACAGGGCTTAGCCAATATATGATCATCCTAGATAAAAGCTGATTCATTTTGGCCCAAGGGCAGAATCACTGGAATAAATCCTACTAAGCACTAAAATCAGGGAGAATCAAAGCTACAAATCTGGCATCCAAGAGCTTTAATCTAGAAGCACTATATACATTGTATTATAGTTTGGATTTTAATGTACTCATTGCTTGAGGAAAAAACCATCTGCTTTATATTATGCCTGCGGAGCAAAGTACATTGATTTCATCACATCTCTGTATAGAATAATAATAAATGGACTGTGAACCATTCTTCAAATAACTTCTTTAACAATATAACAACTGGTATAATATTTCAAGGTATGAAAATACAAAGAAAATGAAATAGAATAACTGTAAAAAATGTACTTTGAGGCCATGTTTCAGAACTCTCTTGGTTATCTTGCATTTATTTTTTTTCTCCATATTGGCAATTTGCTAACTTCAGTTGTCACTGAAGAAATTGATTAAAAACTTTCACTTTGTTCTTATTTTAGAGATACTGTATTATACTGTGAAGAGATACTGATCTTCTGCAACATGAAAGCTGCAGAACATGTCCTGGGCCCCTTTTTTTTTTTTTTTTTTTTTTTCCTGAAAATCATTACTTACAGCCTCAAAGCAAAATCCACCCGCATTCTA
>JANIJG010012094.1:21637-83312 GCA_024611175.1 Megaceryle torquata | reverse complement strand
TTTTTTTTTTTAGAGATACTTTATTAAACTGTGAAGAGATCTTTTTTTTTTTAAAAATGAAAGCTGAAGAACATGTCCTGGGCCATTTTTTTTTTTTTTTTTTTTTTTTTTTTCCAGGAAAATTATTACTTACAGCATTAAAGAAAAATTCAGCAGAATGTTAGACTTTCAATAATAGACTAAGGCAGAAAATATTTGCTAGGCTTTACAAATATCTGGCTGCTTTCTCAAACAGGATTTCCAGAGCAAGATTAAAAACCCAAAAGCACAGTGCCTGTAATTTTTTTTGCAAAATAAGTCAGTAACATGTTTTTACATAGATGCAAATTTAACTGTCTGGAACTTTCAGAATAAAAGTGATGATGGGCATAATGTTACACAAGCTATATCATTGTACAAACATTTTCTACAGCACAGAGTGACATACATGGTTATTATGGTCACCAGCCAGCATGAAGGAAGTTCAAAGGATGTGGTAAAGCAGTGAAAGAATCAACAGCATAGTTTTCCACTGCTTTGATGAAGAAAGACTGGTTGATCATGCAGTGCAAGGCAATAGTAATCCAGCAGGAACTCATCGAGAAAAAAATGTCAGATCAGAGAAAAGTTCTGTAGTAGTAAAAGAGTACTGAGCTGGACCTAAGTGACTGCATGATGTGAAGGGCAAGCCCTTAAATCCTGTTGTTCTATCACTGTATGATCTTGACTCCCCCGCTTTGGAAGATAGCTATTGACCAACCATGATTAGGCCAGTAATTAGAAAAATTGTCCTAGCGATCAAAAAAATACAATGGTGCTTGATAACTGTGTGTGGGATGATATGACCTGATTCCTTTAACACTGTAAAGGGTGACCCCAAAGCCCTGGTGACCCCAACGTCTTCCTTAACTGGTAGTAGAGAGCCATTCTGTTTCCACTAGACCAGATTCCAGAATCTGAATCACTCTCTAAACTTCACTGACTGTAGGTCGAGAACTTTGCTGACAATAATAATTGAATTACCAGCACCAAGCTCCCATGAAGATTATAAAACTGTGTGTCTTCATCTGGTGCTGACTCCCCCCCCTTTCACTCTAACGTTGTTTCTGTTGCACTTTTTTGATTGTATGAGTCAAGACAGCACTAAGTTATGATCATGCAGAATAGCTGGCACGGATCATTCCGATTCATCCATGAATCTGTAAATCAAACAAAATTTCAAACACTCAGTAAAATGGTCTCAGATGCTGAGGTCTGCATAAAGGGAATATTTTTTTTTGTTTTTTTTTTTGTTTGTTTGGTTTTTTTTTACTCAGTCTTAATTAAAATAAAGGACCTCATACTTAAGGAGGGAACTTAAGAGTGGTTACATTTTATCACTGGGGTAATTTCCAGTGTTTTAGGTCAGCCTCATTACATGACTCAGTCCTTCACAAAACAGCAACCAGGACTGCAGGTTCCTCATCTCCATGAAGATTTAGTAATAATTCTGGGGAGAGATGCATCATAGAATCAGTTTTGTTGGAAGAGACCTTCAAGATCATTACATCCAACTGCTAACCCTGCAACACCAAGTCCACCACTAAACCATGCCCCTAAGCACCACATGTGTACACCTTCTAAATACCTCTAGGGATGGTGACTCCATCACTTCCCTAGGCAACCTGTTCCAGCGTTTTACAACTCTTTCTGTGAAGAAATTTTTCCTAATAACCAAACTAAGACTCCTCTGGCACAACTTGAGGGTGTTTCCTCTTGTCCTATTGCTTGTTATCTGGGAGAACAAAATGACCCTCACCTCACTACACTCTCCTTTCAGATAGTTGTAGAGAGCAATAAGATCTCCCCTTTTCTCCAGGCTAAGCTGTTTCCTCAGCTGTTCCTCTAAGACTTGTGCTCTAGATCCTTCACCAGCTTTGTTGACACTCCAGCACCTCAATGTACTTAGTGTCCTTAGGGGCCTGAAACTGAGCCCAGTGTTTGAGGTGCAGCCTCATCGGTGTCTTGTATAGGGACACAATCACTTCCCTAGTTCTACTGGCCACATATTTCTGATACAAGCTACTGGCCTTCTTGGCCATGTGGGCACACTGCTGGTTCATATTTAGCTGGCTGTCAGCCATCATCTCCAGGTCTGTTTTCCTCCAGGAAGCTTTCCAGCCACTCTTCCCCAAGGCTGTAGCGTTTCCTGGGATTGTTGTGACCCAAGTGCAGGATCTGGCACTTGGCCTTGTTCAACCTCATACCGTTGACCTGGGCCCATCAATCTAGCAGGTCCAGACCCCTCTGTAGAGCCTTCCTACTTTCAAGCAGATTGATACACCCTCCTAATTTGGAGTCATCTGCAAACTTACTTAACATACCCTGAATGGCTCATTTGGGAATGAAATCCATTCCTGCAAAGGCAGGACTCCTTTACTTTGGGAGCACATTCATTCTTCCTGCTCAGACCAGAAATGTCCATTTCTAGCAGTTGTGGGGTTGCTCAGTGCCTGTGACATTTCAGGTCAGTAACTCTGCCCCTTCTGCCTGATTTCAAGAGCTGGCATTAACAATGTCTTCCTATGCAGTCCTGAAAACTAGAAAGTTTAAAAATAAACTGAAGCCATTCTGGCTTCAGCAATGACATGCCAGCACTGGTTGAAGCTGAATTCTTTGCAAGAAGAAAAAGGAGATAGGGATAGGCAGCAGTAAAGGGATAACACTTGCACACCTGAATAGAGGTAGGAATTTTTTTCCCAATTTTTCCAGTCCTCTCCAACCACTCACCTCTGCTCAAAATCTCCTCTTGCTCAAACACCCCAGCACCCCTGCCCCAGTCTTGCTGTGTGTCTTCATAACCACCATCTGAGGTGCTTGGCAACTTAATTTCTACCTGTCTTTGACAGTCCCACTGTTGCCTCATGTGCCCTGACATTAAATGTGCTGGTCTGTGACTGCCTGTTGCTGCTGCCATCAGCTCCTCTGACTGAGCCTGTCTCTGCCAGAAGAGAAAGGACCAACGTACTGCTGTCAGTACATCAAATAAGCAACATCTCTTTGAATCTCTTTGAAGCAGAAAATGTCTAGTAGGAAATGAAATATAGGTAATAGAACCCAAAACTAGTCTACATTACATTTACTACCTTACATTTTAGTTTTAGCCTGGGACTGGAACTATCATTCTACTAAACACAAAGGAGTCTGAAGACCTGATGCTACCCAGCATCTGTTTGCATGCAGATGTATCTGCGATGGTGAGAGTCTGGCACATGCAGTCAGTGGCTGAATTACTTCGAAGGACAGTTATTCTCTGTGTAAGACCCCAAGAAAAAATATGCTCTTCAAAATTCCCCTAAAGTAAATGACCTTTCTAGCAAAGATCATGTTGCTATTTCAGGTAAATCAGACTACATTGAAAAAAAAAAAAAAAGGCACTAAAACCTTAATGAATGCCTCTGCATTTGGCATAAAGCCCAAGAAAATTGCTGTACCACTGCTTTTCAGAGAAACTGAAGCTGTTATTCACTTCATGGGTGTGGGATAATTATCATGCACTACTTTGAAGCAAAACTTTTTCAAAGGGAATTTAAACCATCAGGTAAATTGTATGTGCTTTAAGAATAAAATAGCTTTTTCATTGACAATACACACATTTGTCCAAGAGGAAATCTATAAAAGGAGCAGATTTATTGGAATAAGTGACAGGAAGGCTTTCTAAAGATTAGGACTCTGTAAAATACAATACTTTTTGGGGGGGCTCTTACTATATCTATTCCAGCAAGCTGATTTCAGTGGGAATTTAATTTCCGTGTGTACATGTGTGTATTTATATATACAGAGAGAGAGAGAGAGAGATAAAACTGCCCCCTATGAGCACTCCCCCATGAGCCCAGACCTTGGTGAGAGTCCTCAGCCTCATTTGCTTCATAGGGGAGATACAGATTCTCATTACACTACCTGGAACCTCTCTGTTCATATTTTCAATTTATTTAAAGTAAAATCTTTTCTTGGATATGTAGTCTGATAATGTAATCACCTACAAAAGTTAATATGAGAGCTTACATGGTGCGTATATCCCAGGAGAGCCTTTCCCCACAGTTCTCTGAGTTTTTGAGCCTCAGATCAGCCAGTGTAAAACTGTGCAGAAATGTCCACAGAATTTTTAGCCTGGTCAGCAAGCTTATCTTTGGCCTATTACCTCATCTGCAAACAGAAAGACTTTTCAGAATGAGAAACAGGAGATAAGAGGGGAGCAGTTATGGCAGAGTTTCTATTGGAGAAGTGCATGCATCATCTATGAAAAATATCCAGTACTGTTCCAGCTATCTGATGCTACCCAGATACACGCAAAACATATGCTTGAGGGATCACAATCAGCTTTAAAACTCTCTGCTTCAAAACTGTTCTTTCAGAAATGTTCTCCCACACTCACCAGGCCAGAGACCTAGAGGAAGAAGAATTAGCATAGAAATCTGAGCTGAGTGCTAGCAGGTCCAGCAGAGCTGAAGTGCTGTGCTCAATGTATCTGGTTTTTGTGTCTGCCTAAGGCAGCCTGGACCAATTGCTGCAACACCCAGTGGTACTGGCAAACAGCCTGCAACATGTCACTGTAAAAGCTTTCTGGTTGACTTTATCTCCTGTCACAGAGAGGGAAACAGGCAAGATGCCACTGGCAGCAGCAAATGGATGATTCCCTAGGTCTTTTGCTCACAGAACACTTACAAGCAGCATGCAACCTAGCTGAATGTGTCAGATAATTGATTGGAATGGGTTTATGTTGAAGGTCAAGCACCAGAGGCCAGAACTGATGTGCTATCATGCGTTCACACTGGGATGAACACACTGCATTTTCTTTAGTGAGATGAGATTGTCAGTTTTTTTGCACACACAATGTAAGGCACTTCTGCATTCCAGATGCTTTAGTGAAACAATTAACTTTTTTAAACTTAAAAAAAAAATTATCAGTACAACTTTAGTTATAGGCATAAAAGGACTATGATCTGGTGATGGAATAGAAAGCTAAGATGTTATTAAACTTAGTGTTGCCCTCCTAATTTTCAGGTCTGTGAGATGGTAGTTAATTCAAACTGTCTGTTAACATGCTCAACAAGTCTACATATTGATCATGTTAGAATATAAAAGTGATACAATTATTTATTATTTTTTTTCCTCCTAAGTGTTCCTCAACAATGGCAGGATGCCCCAATGTGGCAGCAATTCATATGCCTGGCATAGGCAACAATCTCTTCTGGCCTACCAGCTGCTGCTCTGAAAGATTGTGTCATTGCTTAGATAGATGATTTGGATAGTCTATAGCTAAAATGGCACTAGATGACTGTGTTTATGTCCCTGAATATTTTCCAGTGTGGCATTTGTTGACAGAGAAATTATAAGTTTAGAATTTCAAGAGTTGTGTAGCTATGTATACCCTGCATAATTAAATGGCTGATCTTGATCTTGTCCCTTAGTCACACTCTTGATATTCTGTAAAATACAGAAGAAAGGTACTTCTAGCATTACATCTGGTAACGGATCCTTTCCCTTTGCAACAGTCTATTTCAAATAGTCATTCTTCATTCCTCAGTTAAGAGTAAAATGGATGATGACATTATTGCTGAGTGAGAAGGAAAAGATGCATACCAGTAAGACTGTGTCAGTAGATTGCTAATACAGCAGAGGTTTCAATTTTTCAGTGAAGGGCAGGGATTACAATCTTTGAAGCTACACAGATGCTGAGGAGAGGCTGAGACATAGAAAGAAGGAACAACACAAAAGCCGATTTTTCCACTTGCAGAAAATATAATCTTTGAAAGGTGTTTAGAAAATGAAGTACAAAATTCTTTCCATTGCCTCAACCTCTTCATATCATTTTTGAAAAATACCTAATAGGCCAAGTAGTAGCGGGCCTGAAATATCTAAAGAACTTTGCCCTAATGCTATATTTTCTATCTTCTCTGCTTCATGCCAAAACGGTTGTGGAATACATCAGAAAACTAAGGTTAAAAAAAATAAAATCACCCAACAGCCTGTTTTCCCAGCTTGATCCATATTAATTTTTAAAATGGGCATAAGAGCTTTTCTTGCTTTGCATAAGTGACATCTCCAGCTTCAGCACCAGTAACTATTGCTACTGTGATGGAAGGAGAATTAGAAGACCCAGAGGTGAAATTCAGAGCCAGACTCTCAGACCTGTTTCGGGTGCATGTAGATAGTACAGTTATTTTCACAAATATGGTCTGTATTTTTCTACATTGATATACAGAAGTGATTTCTTTCCTGAGGCATGTAGTTTCTAAGTAAGATAGGCCACTTTTAAACTTACCTGTCAGCTTTAAACAAGATAGTTTTCTTACTTTGTAGGTTGAACTAAATCCCCTGTGACTGGGTCTCTAGGTGAGGAAGAACAGGCAGGGTACAGACACAGGCAGGAATGGAGGAGAAGACAGAAAGTCAGTGGGTAAATCTATACCTATCTTTTTTTTTTTTTTAATTTCCCAAAGAGAAAAAGGATTTCAGAAAACATTACCAGAAATATTTAGAAGCAGGAAATAAAGGATTTACATGCAATTTTTAAAGGAATCTCAGATAATGTATGCTGCAGTTTGTCAAGTTTCTTGAGATAAACCAATATGACCAAAGGAACATGTATGTTCAGCTGCTATGAGAGCATCTTGATGATAGCTGAGAATACCTGTTGCAGGCTGAGATATGACACACAAAGGCTGTCAGCTAGGAAGTAAACACCTTCCCTTACCTAAACATTTCAAAATCCAGAATAAATGGAGAGCCACTTCAAATATTTTGTGTTTTTAAAAACATGAAACCAAGATGCAAAATTGATTTGGCAGGCAACTATAAACCACTTAAAAACACAGGCAAGCATCCACTTTTAGGCTGTGAGCATGTTTTTTCCTTAGAATGAAAGACCCCAGTCATGGACTAACAGAATAATGAATAAAAGATGGAAGAAATCCATAGATTGTTCCCAGAGTAGAGGCTAGCTCAGCCCAGGTCTGAGTGCCCCACACCATGGCACCTCTAACTAACTCCAAAGGGACCATGTCCTATTACTCCTCCCTACTTCCCTAATATTTTGTCTATCAAAAGCTCCCTGCAGATAAGACATTTCACAGGAGTTTGCAACATAATGTTCAGCAAAACCAAAGCAATTCAAATCTGGCATGCATAAGGAATTTCCTCATAAAGAAGAAGGAAAGATATTTTCCCATGTATGTATATATTTGATACAATAAGCATCTGATTCAACTGATGTCTCTTTGTCCAGCACTGACATAATGAACTCTATTCAGTTTAAGAAAAATCCAAACAAACAAATAAAACCAACACCAACAAACAAACAAACAAACTCAAGACCTAACCCCAAAATGCTATCTTGCTAAAATTAAAGTATTTTGGAAACACAATATGACAGTGGGCTTCTGGTACAAGGCAAAGGATTGGGGATTTTACATTAAGAACTTGAAAAAAATAACTGTTCACCTGACACATCTACTGCAATGGTCTATTTCTTTTAACTTGTGTCTTCATACCAAATATTTTATTGCATGTTTTAATGGAAGTGCCAGTTCCTGAATACACACTGTTCAACTACAAAATGATGAAGTGCAATAGTCAAGGAATATTTGTTTGGTTCTCTGGGAGGCAATATCTTGAGATACCCATCTAGAGAGACTAGCAGGCAGAAATGAAAAGCATGACAAGACAGGATGAATGAAGGGAAGTCTTTCTCCCAAGAAGAGCCTGTACAAGCTGACAGCGCTCTTGAGTGAATAGGATCAACCACAGTTGCCTAGTCAGACATATGAACCTTATACAGTAACAAGGAATCCTGTTCTGTTGGTGAACAAGGAAAGAGATGATGTAAGAGGTCTTTGCATCATTCTAAGATTAATTAGTAATATTCCTGTTTACTGATGATGTTGATTAATCAAGCGATGTACTTAAACTAAAGGCTTTGCTGTGAAATAGTAACGTTGAAGGTTCCTGACAGATAAACAGGTTAAACAGTCTGATAACAAGTTATAGAAAGCCATTGGCCATAGCTTGTTTATGAAGCTCCCCAGGAAACACTCCAGCAAAAGTAATTACATGACTTTACATGAGCAGGATAATGAGCACAATATAGCTGTAATTCACAGGACTTAATTATTTTTAGTTTCTAGTGTGCTTAAAAAGCAGGCTTTGAGACATTAAGTATAAGGAAAATCAGAACAGGATGCAATTTATTCTGCAAAGCCAAAAATGTTAGCCTAAAGATCTCTTTAATGTGATCTTAACAGCAATGTACTGACATTCATCTCATATGAATGATTTTATTTAGGCAGATTAACAAGAAAAAAATATTAAAAAATAAAATAAATAAAAATTTGTAAGAGCCACAGAACCTGCACTGTGGTTACAAATAAGCGTGATCCCAGAGCAGATAAGCAGCTGATTTTCTCCCAAATGAGCAGGATCTCAAAATACATTCATGGCGGGTGAGACTTTTTTAATCTCCAGCCAAGAGTTACTATTTTTCCTCCTGCTAGTAAGCAAAATGTGGCTGGACATTTTACAGTCATAAATTAAAGAACACCAAAGGAACCTTTTCTCTTTATTATAGCAATATACACCAAAACCACAGTCTGATTTTATATTGTAAATAAAACAACATATCTGGTTTCTAATTCCAGCAAGCTGAGCAGCTAGCTGTTAATGTGGCTCTGAAAAAGCATTTAATGCATGATTTAAGAAGCTGAGTATAGATATTTGTATCTGAAATTATACTAAAAATATAGTATGGTAAATAAAAGGTCAAATACTGGCCCTTGAGGGATGGAAGGAGGTCCTTCATTATTTGTTGCATGCTATTTTTAAAGTAGCATTTCTTAAATTTTGGGTTACAACTATGAAGATATAAAAGGCCTCAAAGAAGTAATGGGTGGAAGAAGTATGTAGAAATTCTATTCCTCCAGTGTGGGGAGTCATAAGGGAACATGAGTGGGCTGTAATACCTGGCTAGGTATGTTTATCTTAGCCAGGGAATTGCTACCTACCTCGCATTGCTGGCAACAGCTTGGTTCCTCCCAGGCAGAAGAATTGACTCATGGCTGCATGAAGATTACCAGGCCAAAAAGTTGAGAAAGACTGCTTTGAGGGAAGACATGACTCAGAAGTGACTGGCAATGCTAGTGCTGAACTACCGCATTGAGTCTGGCAGTGGGGCAGGGTCCCTGTTCCCAGCACACAATGGGACAGAGGACAAATGGTGCTGACAAGAGACGGACCCAAGATAGATATTCTACTTGCCAACTCTGCTTTAAGACTGATGGCCAAACCCTACAAGCAACAAAAACAACAATAAAAACACACACCTCCACAAATCAATCTCTCCACTAAAGGTGAATAAAGGACTACTATGCAAAAATTTCCCATATGCTGCAAAGTCAAAAAAGCTGTTTAAACTAACACACAAACACATATATTAGATGTGTCTGTCATTTTCAGTGTTACATGCTCTGAGTTGCTGTAGAAGGAACCACTCACCAACATGCCACAATAAGGAGAGGGGGCGACAGAGCAAGGCACAGAGAGCAGTGAGAAGTTACAAAGAACAGTAGCAAAGCAGCATGGCAAAGCTACAAAAAGCAGGTAGCACAAACAACAAATGTTCAAATTGGGTCATGTTACCCAACAGGTTTCATCAGTTGAGGGCTGCTACTTAACTGATATTGCAAAGTGGACAAGAGTTGACCCCACAGTTGCCACATCAGAAGGAAACAGACACTAAAATAGTTTGGTATTTGCTTTAGGCATTAGGTGTTATAAATCACCCTGTTTACCCAACTTGTTGGAATTTTCTTCCCCCCCTTCCCTGCTCTTTCTGCAAAAGCTACATAGCCATATTTATTAGGAAGCAGCAGAGGCTACAAACAACATTGATAGCATCCCAATGATAAGATTAAACTGGTCTTATTCTTTTGGCATCTATTGAAGCAGGTGCTATGCAAGGTTTATATGACTCCTGAGAACAGGTAGGCAAATGTCTGTTAACACATAAACAGCCTACTTATAAAAAATACATAAAAGCAATCAAAAATATTGCAGTGGTGTACCTACTCAGATATGGATCTACTGTCACATGCTTCACTTTTGTTTAAATTGTATCAGTAGAGAGCAACTAGCATGCTGGCTTCAAAGCACTTTGAACTTCCATAAGTTTTGAAGTTACAGCTGAAACAGAAAATGTATTTTTCTCATCTGTAGCAAGAAACATTTTAAATGCTGGGTTTAGATGTCTGCAAAACCAGGATGGAATAGAACAGACTTGATGAATGTGACTTCACATATCTATAAGTGAGGGGAAAAGCAAGAGTTTAGAAGCATGTTAATGAGGTTTATCTAAATTATTTTAATTGATCATTAGCATATTTCTGCTGCTTAACAATAATTTTAGGGTTTGAAGTTTCTACCATTATTTTACCTAGCAATATTAAAGTGAAGCATTAAGTTAGCAAAACTTTTGTTTACCTGAGAATTTCCTTTTACTTATTTTATTAAGAACTATTGAAGGACTAAAAGTAGACTTAAGCCATAAATCTAAGTACAGAAAAGTTTATATGCTGATTATACATCTAGGTCCGAAGTTTAACATAGATCCTACTTCATAGTGAATGAGGTATCAGACTCTTATTAGCCTTTCAATGTTCGATTAGGTGCCAGTGTAATTAAAACATTCTTTGGCACATGATCACATGCCTTCATGATCACAGGCTACTGTGTGTGCATGCATGTTACACAGCAATGCAACCACCACTCACCAGAGACTCTCAAATACTATACCATTGTCTTGTAATTTTAGAGACTTCTGCAAAGAAAGAACTGTTCTATTTTTTATAACACTACTGTGAAGCTCTGACCAGCTCTTAGCTTTGTATTTGAAGCTCTACTGGTAGAAAGTAATTCTCCTCTTTTCTACTGTTCCATTTATAACTTAGAAGAGCAAGTTGCAGCTTCTGTAGAAACAGGTCTCAGAGACAGTGTTTATTGTAATGTTGATGAGAATTTGGAAAATATGTGCTTAAAAAAACATATATGGCAGCATGGATAGCTAAAATCAAAGGGAACAACCTCTGATAAAACCAGCTGTAACATATTTCAGCTACAGAGTTCCTTCACTTACTGCAGATGTAAAACCAAGTATGAAGGCCAGGTAGGGATTTTTTTTGTTTGTTTTGAGGCTTTCATCTTGAAGCCATAACTCCATCTAGAACTGATAACACTTCTCCCCTCAAAAGAATGAAACAGAAGAGTTTGTGTTATTTTAGGATATCCCATGAACCACTTCAGGGACCTTGATTTAATTCACATCCTAACTCTAAACAATGTAGAGGATGGAGCTAACCTGTGTGTTTTGCTTGCTCATGAGTTCGTTTTGACAGAAGAATTTCTGGCTTTCTGTTGGACAAATTTGTTCAGTATGTTTTGAAACTACCTGAGATGCATGAAACACCTGGCATGCAACTTCTTGAGAGCTTGGTAGCCAAGTAGCTCAGTATTGCCAAGATTGGAGTGGTTAGAGAAGAGTCAAGGTAGTTGGCAGCTGAGTAGAGATGAAGATACAAAATTTCACTCTAAAAATGGTATGAATGATAATTCTGAAACTAGAAAATACAAATATCCTCAGGCATCTTTCAAGTACATTAAGAGTAAGACCATCCTTTTTCTTCCTGCACTGCTTTCTCAAACTTTTACTGACTAGCGTCACAAAATAAACTCAATGGTTTCTTCTAATTTAGCTCTTTCTTTTATTAACAAGGAGCCAAGTTCCTCTGGCTCATAAGTTATTAATTTCTGAATACTGCATATACTGTTAATTGCAGCCAGGCTGGATTCAAGAGAAGATGAAAGCTTGTTGGGTTCGGCATAAATTATAAAAACCACAGTAAATTCAATGTTGAGGAACCTCTCTCAAAGATTGCCTATTTTAGAAACTAAATTGTACACTAGAAAGGTTAGGTTCTAAAGAAACTTCATTATCCCATAGACCAATCATCTCCGTGATTTCACATCTTTGAAAATTTTGCACTTAGCTGTTGATGTCTTAATTTTATGGTCTTCACTTATGAGAAAGATCAACTTCTAGAGATAAGACATTTTATAAGTTCATCACAAAAATCAATGCACCAGAACTTGCTTGAGAGGAAGAATAGGTATTTTTTTTCTGAAGAGCTGGCTCAGGTTCCCAGCAATGAATATTGCTCACTGGTGGTAACTGAAATGAAAGAGGAAAAAGTGAGCAGTGGCTTATTCTGGAAATCATTAAATATTTAGAATATGCAGAGTATATGATGGGTGGATTTTCATTATTAGTTTTAGCTGGCAAATTGCATCTGGATGCCTAAACCTGTTTTGGTCTAGGATTACTTATTTAGCAGTAGAAGTGTCAGCTTGCAGGGGAGGATGCCTAGGTAGAGAGGGAAGAAGATAGAAAGATAATTTGTCAACTTAATCAAGGGATAGAATAAAATTCTTAAAAGTGGAATCAGGCTCTTATTCTAGATAGTTACTTTAACCTAATTTAATAGATTCTCAGGTGAACAAAATAGCTCTCAATTTAAGCTTGTGAGTGGGACATGTGGTTTCTCACTAGGAAAATGCATCTCCAAAAGATCTATTTGGGAAAGCCTGCCTCTGACAAAGCCTTGAGTAAGATGATGACTTCCACCAGCAAACTGCATGAGCTTATGACACAGTGGCCTATTTCAGGTTAGGTACCACCATGGTCGTTAACTTGCATATTGAACTAGAAAGAAAAGTGGAATTCAATAAATCATTAGCCCAGAAGAAAGAATCTCCCTCCTTCAAACAAAACTGGACAGTGAGGACTTAAACTTCTGGGAACAGGTTGATATGTGGCTTGAAGGTATCCTTTTAACAAATGCAACAGGTTACAGGAAAAAAAAAAAAAAAGAATGGCCTGTGCTGCTTATATTATTGCCTGATTATTTCCAGATGTTACTGAAGATATTTGCAAACTTGTTGAATTTCTCTTATGTCTCAGCTTGTCTTTTTGTAGTAAGCAAGAATGGTAAACAAGAGGACCTTCATACAGCCTAATACTGATTTTGTGTAAGGTGTGTCTAATACATTACAAGTTAATAGTGTAGCTGTCCATCATGTCACTAAACCAAGGAGCTATTGTAAGTTTGGTAAACAGCATAGAGGATTACAGTGAAACATTTAAAATCTGTTGTAATGCTGAATCAAGTGATTATCACACAAAGCCAATATAGCACACAGGAAAAAGTAATACCAGTAATTAGAAATAAACTAAAAGAATTCTTAATTTAAAATTATTATTTATAAAATAACAGTAAACTGGTTACCAATGGCCAGCTACAAATCTCAAAAGAGAAAATGTTTCTTTTTATTCCTGCCTAAGTACTGTTCAACTGTGAATTTGCTGTTACTAAGCAAGGAATATAGAAGTCTTCCAACTGCTAATCGTGGCTTACTATTTACAAAGTTTATTTATAAACTCATTTTCATGCAAGTATAAAATACTAGTTCCATGGACAAATACACATTTGTTCACCACTAAATTATATACATTGTATTTGCATCTAATATTCAGAAGTGCAAAGTCCACAGTGACGTTAATAACAACAGTTTTGTAAACTATTAGATGACGAGCTCTCAAAAGATATTAGTAACTGTATGATAACATTTTTTGTATACTGCTGAAATCAAACATTTTTTGCAGTAAAAGAAGATACATTTCAGCTACATTCAAGTGATTATTTTATTACCATATATTATGTCTTACAAACTTTACTGGAGATGAGCAAGAACTCTACAAAACCATACCTTAATGCAAGAGGTGTATTGCATGGTATGTGCAGGCATAGCAAAGGAGAGCTAAGGACTGGAAAGAAAAAGAAGCTAAGAAAACTTGTACAAAAATGGATAGTAATACTGACTAACACTGGGTTATAATCTTACTTGTTATAATAGACCTGAATGGGCTAATAGAGATCCAATTCAGAAACATCTGTGCACTGTAGGTACAGTTTGGTGCAGATCAAGAGTGCACTAATACAGTCAATGTTGTACGCATAAGATAATGCACAAAATACACTGATATGCATATAAACAACTAATTTGTTTACAGTAAGAAGGGCAGCACAGCTGTAGTACTGCATCCTTGGCACTTAGTGATAGGACAACACTTATTTGGTTTAACTAAATTCATTAACAGGATATATACTGGTTTGTAAGATTTAAAACATACATTATCCCTTTGAACCTTCCAGTTTTACAGCATTTTTCATAATTTTCAAGTTCAAATGCAAACAAAATACACTAACTAGATATGGAAGACGTTTCAGATATTGGCTTAAACAAGACCTTCAATAAAAAAAATCACAAATTAATTCAAATGATATTAATTAACTCTAACTGATGTCTTGTGCAAAAAACAAAATCTGAAACGTTTAATAGAAAAAAAAAAAAGAAAAAAGGCAAAAAAAGCAACCTTGTAATACAACCCATAATGTCTTTATGGGCTTTTCCTGAATAGTAATTGCTTCCTTAATGTCCCTTTCATATATGGTAATTTCACTTAAAAGAATGCTGAAGTTATCTGAAAAAATAATCTGAAAAGTTGTAATTTAATTAGAAGTTTGGACTAGAATATTGTATCACACAATGGAAGAAAATATGCTACGCTTTAAAGAAAGCATGTTTCACTACAAAAATATTCCAATTTTAAGTGACTGTCCTTGTATTGAACAACGTTAACAACTGCCTGGAGGAAGCCAATTTAGTTTTGCCTCTTTTAAACAAACTGGATAAATTGCCATTTTATATATAAGAAATGTACTAAAATTGTTCTTAACATACCATGATGTAACACTTTATAATTAAATTGTTTAAAATATTTTACAAAGACATTATTATATATGAACTATACAACACACAAGAGTATGAAATACTTTGAACATATACACATTTCTGTATTTTTCATGTAGATTATTATTTTGCACCAAACATTGGTGTCTGCCATTCTAACAATCCTCTCAGGAAAAAAAAAAAAAGGAAAAAACCAAACCCAGAATGTTTTCATGGATGTTGTGGTGTTTGGTTTTTTTTCCCCCCCCCTGAAAATAAAACATACAAGGAGAATTTCTCTAACGACTTCTTTTTTTTACTAATTTCATATTTTGCACAATGCTTTTCAAATGCATCAACATACATAAAAAGAGTAACTTCTCTGTATTTGCAGTGCAATTTGCTAGGGATAAAATTTAAACCAAACCTGACCCTTTCCCCACTACAAATATTGAAAACTGCAGTCAAACATTAATACCAATCACTATTGAGACTCCTTTTCCCCTTACGTAAAATGCAATTCTTTTCAATATCCATTTTAATGAAAATATTTGCATAGAGCAGCCTTGTATTATTTCTAAAGAACATTATGAGCATTTTAACACAAGATAAGGCACATGTTTTTCAGCATTAATAATCTAAAACTAATCCTGAGGATCTGCTCCTCCCCCTCAGTAAATTCTGCTTTTTTAATATACCCTGTATTACCTGAAGAAAGCAGAAAAGCAGTAGAGAATAAACCAAACTCTTCAGCTGAACTAAATTCAGATCATTAATAACTCCTAATAATAGTGTAACAAATCCACAGATAAAAAAATTAAGTCATTCTCTAAACAAAGGGGTTTTTTTGGCGCGGGGGGGGGGGTGGGGAGATAACAGACAGTAGCACTATAGATGTTAGCTAAAAGTTCACATAATATGGATGACATTTATAGTGAATTATGCTAATTTAAGCTCCCACCAGAAACAAGGTAGCTAAATTGTGAGGCACTTAAGGTTGACAAGAAAAGGAGGAATGCAAGGGGTCTGTTTCATAGAAAACCTGAAGTTGCATATTATATACTTGTATTAAGCCTTCTATTAAAGTGCTAGAAATGGAGAATTAAAACAAAAAGATTTAAATATAAAATAAGTGATTAAAGAGCTTACTATGCATTGAAATTAAGTGCTTTTGATTCTCATTAATTCAGAGGTTTTTAATAAGTTTTAAAAAATAAATTCTGAAAATAATTAATGTGTGAAATCATCTTCCTTGTGCCATTGATATTATTTGTAAAGTGCCCAATTATTTTCTAAACAACAAAACCATTTGCCTTATCTTATGTTGTATAGCATGACATAGTCTGTAGTACGTATGTAATCCATACTGCAATGACATAGTCAATCTGATAGAAAACAGCACATGCATACTTTTAGTCAGATGATGTTATTTCTACCTGTCACTCTAATAGCCAGGATTACATATCCACCAGTATATAGTGCAATCAACTGCATATTCTCAAAATGTAATTTAGCTGTTAAAGTCCAATGCTCAAAGATAGATTTATCAAGCTTTTCCTCGGAGCATCCTGACGCCCAGACAAAATCACAGATGGAGCTCTAGATCTGAATCACATAAATCCACTAGATGCCAAATCTGAGAAGGATCTGGGTTCTGTCGGATGATGAAGAGGCTGAAGATGTGTGGCAGTCTGTGCATTACTGATCACATCTAACTGAGAGGGATATGCTTCGTTTACATTTCCTCCATTGAAACCGTTTTGGAACTGGCAGGAAAAAGGTCAATATAAATGGTGAGTATGGGAAACCAATTTATTTACAAGACTTAAAAATCCTCCTAGAGACACAAATTGGATGAAATCATCTTAAAAGCACAATGAATAGCTTTAAAACTTTTTTTTTTAATGATGAATAACGAGAATTTAATTTGCATTAAAATAGGGTCTGTATCATCAGTGAAACTTACCCATGTTGAAGTCAGTGGCAGTCCTGCCTAAGTAAAGAAACATCACTATTATCTGAAGTGTAATATAATTTCCTTTCATAGAAAGTACAGTCTGACTGAGCACTTAATTTCCACATCCAGCTGTGACATTTTAGAAGAAACCTAGTTACATATTTTCGTGTTTGCAATGGGATCCAGACTTTACAGCTCTTCCAGGAATGCACGTGCAGTCATATTAGTAAGCTGAAGTGTACTGCATTCAAACCATAGGCTGAGTGAGCTGTCACAGAGTGGGCTTTTTTGACAAATGTTCATCTTGACAATGCCAAGTAAGAGCAATGAATGGCTTTCATCAGTCTTGACATAATTGTTCATAGGATTATTTTAATCATTTGATATAATGCTTCCTGTCATACTATGGAAAAGACACTTGATCTACAAAATACTCCATTCAGTCATGCAAAGAAAATACAACAAAGTATTTTAAACATTTCCATCATCTCTTCAGGAGTGGCTTATATCATAAGTACTCATTCATTCAAGGTTTGTCCTTAAAAACATAGTATACTTTCATTCATTCATTCAACGAAATATGCTGAGTTTTAGCAACTCTTTTTTTTTTTTTTTTCCTTTTATGCAGACATTGAAATTTGACTAACTGCACAGTTCTAAGTTTTTAAAAACACTATAGCCACATCAATTATGTTTTTAATCAAAAGTTGCCAGACTTTTAAAGACAGCTACAATATAAACTAGGATTACTTCTGACAGAAGCAGATTATTTCAATATTCTTCATTAACAAGAAAAGAAGTTCTAAAAGTTCTAAAAAAGGACTCAACACAGAACTTAGTACTTCACAAGGTTCCTGCTGTTTAATAAAGCAATATCAACCTTAAACAAGCAATTAAATTATTTAAGGCCTTCCTGCCCTTCTCCATCACTGATAGTCTTTTTAGACTATATTGGCTATGATCCTACTGCAATTATAAGTTATACAGAAGGTCAAGACAGATGACCACAATAGACCCTTCTGGCTTTCTAATCGCCTAGTCTTTTCATGTAGAAATTGATGGGAATTAGAAGGCTGAGGAAGGATAGCAATTGTGGCTTGTGTAGCAATGCCTGTCCTCTCTCCAGACTCCAACAGCTGATATGGATGTCAGTGTGCTAAATCCAGCCACAAAGACTGCCCTACTTTGTTTTGGCTGTGTGAATGTAGGCTCAGACAGTAGTATCCTATCTGCTTAGTCACATTCTTACTAAAGTTTGTAATTAGTCATAAAACGAAACCTTAAGTTTATTATAATTAGTGATACATTCTCCCTATTTACACTAAAAAAATGTATATTATTTGCCATCACAGCTGTGGCATAGGTGATATTTTACAACATTACTTCAAGCACAGCAGCTATACTTCACACTTGCTAGTTTCCCTGGGTTCACATATTTTAAACTTCTTAACTTCTCTGATACAAGACTAAATACAATCTTGGCAATATAAGCATATATAAATATAGGGTTGTCATTCTATGGAGCAATGACATTTCTGGGTAAAAAAAAAGTTTCTGTATTAAAACTTTTATCAACATAAGTTTGGTTTACATAGAGCCTTACGTTATCATCAAGCTGTAAAGATACGAATAGGCAAATGTCACTAGAGGTCAATACAGTGCAGTCTGATACAAGAGATGCTGGAGTTTTCTTGGGGTGAACATATATAGCAGTGCGGCCTACAAAAGTCAATGCTATTTGGTCTAGGAACAAGCAGGCTCTTCCCACCCCCCACTGCAACCAGTTGTCTGTCTATGATCACTTTTACAAAAGGGGTCGGGGGAATAATCCTTCCTTATCTCATCAAGAAGCATGCTCCTCTTTTAAGCTCATTTGGACAAATGTTCAGCAGTTCTCTTCAGAGGTAAACAGGAGCTAATGTGCATAAGGGTAACATCAGTTCTGCATCAGGCTTCTGCTTATGCAATGCTATCCAGATCCACACAGCATAGGTATACTATAGCAAAAGGGGCTGAATTCACTTCTGAACAACTTAAGCAAGAATAACTTTTCACAGAGTGGCCTTTGTTCACTTTTTCATGACAAACAAGCTAAGCACAATATTATTAATGCAGCACAGCACTCTAGTAAATATGAAGTAATAGACGTTAATTTACTGCATTCAGAGGTGCTTAGTCATTAGTCATTAAATATTTTACATATAGATGAGAGGGAAAAGTAAACACAAAAATAACAAAAAGGGCCTGTAGCAAAAATCATTAAGGCAGCATAAGAACAAAATCTACAAAACAGATATATCTGAAACCAACCATTAAAAAGAAATAATGGAATTGCTTGTGCACTGACTGTACAAAACTGATGCACCACACCAGTACAGTTTCTGTGAAAAGAACAATTCTGTACTATCATAGGGATGAACTTGGATGACCCTGGAACTGGTCTGCAACCCTAATATCAAGCACTATGAAGGAATAACACTGACCATAGCCAGACAACGTACAGCCAAGCCCTGTGCAAGCTTGCGCACTGCAGTTTGCCAAAGTCACTGTGCTATTTCAGCCCTTGGGCACTCAGGCAGAAGCTATTCATCTTGCTGAACTGTCCTACATTAGCTAAATTTCTGCAATTTTGCAGTTATATTTTTTTCCACTAGTGAAGCAGTTTTAAAAAGGTTATTTTTGTATGTTTATTAAGGATACAAAAAAAATGGATATGTTCTACTTGCATTCCTCAACTCCGTCTTGTGTAGGTTAAATGCCAATTAATACTTTAATTCTGTAAATGCTTATGCATGTGCATAAGCACTTGTAAGATCAGTACTTTACAACATTAACTCATTGTGGTAAAAAAAAGAAAATAAAATGGTGGCTCTGTACTTGAGTAGAATTAATGGAAATAAATGGTAAAATTTAAAGTACTTAAAGTTTATTCAGAATCAAAAACTGCCTTAGTAATTGAATTTCTTTTTTCCTAAGTTAATTTTACTCAAAGAACTGTGCTTACAACTTTAGGCTGTGGTACAGCCAAATTCCTCTCTTCTACAGCTTTTATCATGCATTTTCCTTCAGACAATGTGAAAAAGGTCCAACTTATGTATTGTCAATATAATTTTTTCCTGGTCTTTTGTTCTTCAAGCTACTGCCTAATCATCTCTGAAACAAGCTGATTTTCACTATGGCAATATATAAAAATTCTTTTTCTGTATCATTGTCTGTGAAATGCAATAATTCGTGTATTTCATGCTATTTGCGATATTGTCACCTGATACTTTAAGCAATATTAAAATCATCAAAGAATCTGAAGTAGCTAGAGAACACTAACTTTTTAAAAAAATAAGACTTTTTTTTACTGGATCCTTGAACATATTTCACAAAAATAAATGTGCCAGACAATATCACTGACATTATTCTACTCCTCTGAACAAGGTACATAAGCAAATTCCAAGCTTCGGACCAAATCTTTTCCTTCACTCCTACTGGGAAAAGTACTGGTAGATACAACAGACTAGTTCGTTCATTCTTGCTTTAATACTGCCAAAGAAAGCTACCAGGCTATGGATATATGTACATAAAAACCTTGACCAAATGCAGCTCTTCAATCTAATGAACAAATAGACACACACTGCTAACCCACAAGTTATAAAGTCAGTTATTCAATTATGACAAACTCTGTAGCCCAGTAGCCACCCAAACCAATAAAAACACAGATTCAAAATGCAAGCAATGTAGCAATGCAGCGATGCTGTTCACCTTACCTTGTTTGCCAATGTTTGTTGACTTGCCATCATAGGATCATATTGCACTTGATCTGTGCAGCTGGGCTGTGCTTCTTGTGTGCACTGGTACATAGAGACAGCTCCTGCATAACATGTTTGAGGATTTAGCATAACAGACTCTGAGTTTGTCCCACACTCATGATTTTCAGGGACTTGCTGCAAACAACTGAGAAAATCCTCCAAGTTGGAAGAAGAGGAATAGGTTGATCTGTCAAAACTTGCTACGGGGAAATCCATCTGAGCAAAATTAGAGAGCTGGGGCATCACTGCTGTGGGTTGCTTATAAGGAATAAACTCCTGCCTACATGCATAAGGAGAAGTGTTTAATTCTGATTTGTAAGAGAACTCGGATGTAGTGGCATGCATGCCAGGAAATACATATTGCTGGGGCTGCTGTTGCGAGCAGCTAAGAGGCATGCTGGTGTCAGAGCTCCAATTTGTGAACATCCCATTGACTTGCATATGTCTCATCTTTTGACAGAGCTGCTGCTGCTGTTCCACAAGCTGTTTCTCATGCTGATGAAGCTGATGTGGATCTAACTCTTGCTGTACCAAGCAATCTTCATTCTGGACCAGGGGCTGCTGCTGGTTACAGCCTGAATATAAGAAGTCAGACTTATTTAAGGAATCCTGAACATAAGTCAAGATTTCATCAGTTATGTCGATGTCCCCAATATCATCCACACCAGATAATTCAGTTTTAAAAAACTCCTCATCCTGCTGAATACATTTTAGATCTTCAAAGTCAATACCCAGATTTTTCATGATGCTGTACAAATCGCTTGTCTTGTTATCTTGAAAGAGTGCTGCACTGTCTTCAGGAAGTGGAATAGTACTGTCCTGGGAACACTCCATTAGCTCCCGTTTGAGAACACTGTGATTTCCAGAGGGCAGGAGATTATCCATCCAACCGCTGCCAACAGCGTCACCCAGTTCATCCCTGCCGTCTGCAAAGAAGTTCCGCTCAAAGGAAAGTTTATGTGATGCTGGAGGGCAGAGATACACAGACTCATCTTGCCTTAACATGACACCTAGGAGAGAGTTTGGATCCACGGAATCATTGTGTAGCGGTGCTTTGGCTCCTTTTCCTGTCGTGCCTTTATTCTTCAGCTGAGAGGGATCCATAAGGCTTGACATCGGGAAAGATACTTCATATAACACAGCCTCACCAGTGGCAAACATGAAGGGCAACTTCATGTTACGCTTCCGTAGGTGTTCTGCCCCTTCTTCATCTCTGAAAATAAACCAGATATATAGCTTAATACTGCAGTACTAGACAGTTATTGTAATCTTTTTGTCCCCTGGAATTAATATTAAAAAATGAACTATTCTATTTGTAGGCATTTTTCAAATTCCTGGCTATTCCAGCTCAACTTGGCGGAGTTAAACCAAGAGGCAGATTATGAAATAAGGAGCTTATGACTGTAATACCACCTTTACATATTACATTTGTAATTAAATCTAGAGAGCATACACCATTTTCTGTGCATTATGAGCTAAAATGAAAACAAGTGGGCCTTGTTTCATGCATTATGTTTATCTTGGCATTGCAAGTAAATGAAAACACCAAGACTGAAATATCTCTTTTTCCTGAATGCTACATACTCCTTTGCAAATATTATTTAACCTGTATAATAATGCTGAATTCCATATTGTGTAGAATTTGGTTCAGCACCACAAAGTACTTAACATCTCTATGCTATCCATACTGTCTTCTACACGACTGCAGTTGGATTTAAGTTTTGCTAATAGTGATACTGAGTTAAAAATAGGTTGGAAGGAATAACATGGTGCTTGTACCACTGCTCTTATTCTTTATAAGAAATCAAAATGTTTACAGTTTTATACATAAAGGACTATGCCACAGAAGTATTAAATATTAGAATTCTTTTCGGTATTTGTTAACAAATAGAAAGAGGTTTTCTTTTTGGACTTCAGGATTTAAAGAGGGTTTATTTAAAAATAACTGCATTCTGAATATGAACAAGCTCAAAAGTTTCCATCTTCTTAAGTATACTGTTTGTGCAATGACAAACTTACGTAAGAGGTCTTTGTGTGGCAATGATGTAATCCGGTCTTCCATTTTTGTAGACAAGACGTGCATTTGCCTGTACCCAGGCCCATCGATTCTCTTTGGTTAGAAGCCTAAATACTGTCATTCCACTCTCACCTGTCTTCATCACTAGAGTTAAAGAGTAAGCACAGTTTACTGTCCAGTGAACAAAAATAGGAAAATCTGGCATGTCATGAAAGTAATCCCATTTGTAGAGTAATTTTACAAATCTCATGTCCTCAATCAGTCATTTCTCTGTGGCACTAATGTATTCCCAGTGAAAGAGGATGATCACTTGAAAATGTCTACTTTAATTTGCTGGTAAAATAAAATCCGAAACTGCAAGCAACTGTAAGATATCCATTAGAGATTGGCAACATCCTATATGGGCTTCATCCATTATTTTTGCAATAATGGAAATTAATACATACTAGAACATTTAGATGACAAAAGCCTAAGTGGTTTTTTTGCATCTGAAGAGTGATTATTACTTAAGAAATTAGAAAACACATTAGCTCTGAATCCAATTCTTTCATATTTTAGCTTGTTAATTCAGAAGTACTTCAAAATCCATTATTGTTCACTTCCACTATCATTTCACTAGCAATGCTTGATAAATGTACTATATTTTTATTGTACATTGCTGAAAACACCACACTTCTAAACAGAAAAATTGAAATAAAAAAAATATCAGGAAAGTTTAAGAATCCTAACCAAAAATAACCATTGCTAGAATAATTTTTTTTTTTTTTTTTTTCTTGAAACAAAGCTTCTTCCCACTCTATTCTGGAAATATTTCCTTTCTTATTCCTTACTAAACAAAACCAGGGATTGGCAACAGTTACTGAGCTATATTTGAAACAGAAAACCTGCTTAATATAGATTAAGAACTAAATAACCCCCCTCAGTAGGTTAAGTGTACATAAAGGGAACAACAACAAAAAAAAAAAACCACACACCAAAACCACCCCACATTTTTTCAAGAGAAGTCAGCAGAAAAGAAGCAGCAACAAAATATCCCTAGGAAGTTTCTGTAACTTCCAAAACCAAATATGTGACAGCTCAGAAAAAGGTAAGGAAAGAAGTCCACTAAATAGTATCATATGAGATAGCTGATACTTATTCCTTTAGCTTAAAACATTATACTTGTCACCTTAAATTATGTAAATTAAACCAAGGTGCCAAGAAACAAAACCAGAAATGTATAGCATACTACCATGCTAAATCAGAGATTAACTTCTGTTAAAAATCTAACACGGATATCAAAACAAAAAGCTTCCCTGTTAGGAAGTTAAGTAAAGCAATCTCTGAAATAATCTCTTTGCCCAAAGAAGGTTGTTGTAATAGCAGAAGTTGGGTTGAGCACAGAAGGAAGCGAAAAGAGCAAGATGTGACAGAAACTAGAATATGTAACTTAAAAGGGTCTAGAAAAGAATATTTAATATTTATTCATTCAGTATAAGTTTTTACAGGGAGGGAAAGTCACAAAATATAAATAGTGTTCTTTTTTGCTAATAACCACTTTTTTTTGTTGTGGGTTTGTTTGGGTTTTATTTGGCGTGTGTGTGGATTGTGTTTTGGTTGTTTTCTTGTTTTGTTTTTTATTTGCTTGGTTTGTGTTTTTTTTTGTGGAGGCTTTTTTTTTTGGTTGTTTTTGTTGTTTTGTTTTTCTTCATAGTGTTTTTTCAGTATGAATATAATCTATGCTTTGATTTTTCAGCCTTTCTTAGGGAATGAAGCTTACTTCGGACATGATTTTCAGCACAATAAAGCATATCAGCCGCATGAACAAACTGGTATCCCGTTCCTCTCATACACAGCTCTGCTTCAGTGTATCCTAGGACAATCTTTCCTCTGGAAGATAAAAAAATTGCAACACTGATGATGAACCAACTCACAGAATTAATGACAAGCACATTAATTACAGCTAGAGCATTTCAGACAAGTGCTAACTACATTTTGTTGCAATATCAATTTTAGTAGGAAGCATGACAGTTAGAATGTACAGTTAACAAATCATAAAATTTCTACTAGTCCAAGTTGCCTTCAGTGACTTGGACAGGTTCACAAAATTATCAGATCATTAAAAAACCCAAAAGAGTGTGTCTACAGTTCATCTGGACTCTTAATTCCAAACTTTTGAACATATTTACAGCAGGCAGCTCCCATTTGTTGCAATGAAAGACACTGCTTAGCCCTATTTCATAGCATTTTATCTATAGATGCTCCCATGTAGAATTAAGTAGGAGCTTAACTTTAGTTACCTAAAACTTCTTGCCTAAATTTGTAGTTTGAGTAGCTTAAAATTCAAAACAGGGCCTATCTCAGAACTACATCCCTTTTGCTACTGAGTGGTTTGGGACCCCTGGGTTTGTGTTTAAATATTCTAAGATATGCCTCAGAGGAGTACTGGCAATAGAGTCATATTTGCCCTGGTGGCAAATTTAGAGTACTTTACCAGAGGTCAGGAAGATGAGTAACTTAACAGCGTTTGTGTAAGCACTGAGATACATGATAGAATGAAATAGTCAAAAAGAGACTGAAACGGGATTTGGAACAAAGAAATGGAGATACAAAAGGAAAAAAAAAAAGGGAAAATAAAGGAAAAAGTAGGGATAGGGAACAATAGGAACGATATATATGCAAAAGTAAAATACAACAAAAATTGCAGGTTTCAAGTGAAGCAATAATAAAGAAATATTCAAACAGAGGAAAGAAAAGCCTATTAACTTTTTGTGACCTTTTATCAGTTTACAGAATCCAAGAAAAACATTTTGGTTTATCACTAGACAGAATACTGAACAGTTTGACTCACTATTATCCTATAAGTAGGCATGGAAATCCATATTAAGATATTTCACTAAAACGGAGTCTGAAAGCATTGTTAGTCAAAAGGGAAGGAAAGGGAAGGCCAGAACCTTTTCTTTATATAAAAAGAAGCATCTTCATGGGCTTCTTGCCATGTTGATGCATAGCTATGTTATGTTGATCTAGTAATGCAATAGTATTTCCAGTTTTTATATAGGGAAAAAGAATGGTTTGGAAATGGATAGAAGTCACAGTATAAAAAGGGACTTCATTTGTTTATGTTGAAGTAAATCACATTTCCATTGTGTTTTACAACTATGTGAACTGAAGGAGAAAATACACAGGTAGAACAAAATTAAAACACTTGTTCTGGCAGTTCTAAACCCAAATTTCAAGCAGATTTAAACATTACACTTTTCTTATTCTCTACTTCAATAGTATTCTGTTTTTCCAGTTTTTGGTTTGGTTTTAGGGGCGTTGTCATTTTTTTAATGACTGAGAGTCAGAAAGCAATATATCCTTTCAAGGAAGTACGCTGACAATCCTTTTTCTCTTTACCTACTAGCAGGGCTAAAGAGCAAATCCTAACAGTTCCCAGACAAACATCATTATTAACGGAAACAGCAGCCAGCTTTATATTTCAAGTACGTTTGAAACCTCTCTCATCAGCAAATTATTGAAGTATCATGCAGAATAATTTACACCTACTTTGCATCACAGCCGGTCGGTGTGAAATCCAGTTTGTGTTTAGTTCTGAAGATGAAGTTTTTGGTTCGTATCTCAAGGATAGACGGCGGCTGCAGAGGAGTAGCTACTGCAAACAGAGCAAGCTGAGGAGACAAAGTAGCACCATCCTTTCCTTTCTTGTTTTGTCCATGGAGAAACTTTAATCGTCCTTGAAAATTCATAGCCTTAGGATGAGGAAAAGTGTAATTGTAATATGCTAGAGATATTTAAAAGTTAAAAATTTCTGTTATGCAAAAGATTTTTTTTTTTGACTCATCAGATTCAAACTTTGTAACATGGCATATACAAAAGTTAGCTAACAAGTACAGAATGCTATTGTTATACCCCTGAGTGTGTCACTGAGATCTACTAATAAACTCACTGGAAAAAGAACTTATGGGAAGATTGTTCTGTAGAACAACCCCAAAAATATAATAGCAAATGCCAGCTCAATCTTCCAATATTCTAATAAACATGGTATTATATATACATACAACTAATATAACATTATACTAATGAATGACAAATGCAAGAGAAATAAAGTATGCAAACGTACAATTCCAATGTCTTATATATAAACAATTCCATTTATAAAAAGTCACCTAGAGGTTTATAAACCCATATTTCTTTTACAATCTACAGCACTGACAAAGAAACAGAAAAATTTATTAAAAAGAGCAAGCACAGACTTTCCCAAGTAACGGAAAATTATGATTCTGTTAATTACTATGACATTGCATCTCAAGATACAGAAGAGAAAACAATCTTTGTAACGCTTTTTAAATCTGCAAATCAGACAGTACTTTATAAAAGCAAATCCTTATTTGTATTTACCGGAAGAAATTGGGCCATGAGAAATTAGAGTACTTGCATGTGGTTGCAATACATTGAAGGGGACACATTTAGTGTCACCAACTGAAACATACTGGTTCAAGAAGCTCAGGTGTCTAGGAAGACTTAACAAATAAAGTATGCTGCTGTACAGATTGCAAGGATTTCCAACTTGCAAGCATATGTCAAAGATTTTACATAACTCCATACTCACCAGGAATCCAGATGAATTATCCAGCAGGCATCGTAACCTGCAGATGAAATTCCTTTCCATAAAGGAAGAATTCTCTGGAGGAAGTTGGTCTGGGTTATAATAGGTTGCTGGCTGTGAAAAGCCATTATCTCCTACAGGAAAGGATTATTTATAAGGATTATTTTTAGAAGAACACCTAGTGAAGACTATCTATAACAAATCATCTTCCATCTCATAAACAAAGAATTAGGTCATGACCTAAGCAAGAACAATATAAACTGGAAACATCCTCAGAAACTATACTGATTATAATGCTACATTAAGTATTAGTTGTTCTGATGGGATTGTGTTTTACAGGCCATGTTATTTGAAAACTGCATGTGACTTTTTTTTTTTAAGTGGTGTTTTTTGGTGTTTTGTTTGTTTGAGTTCTTAATTTATTCATTATGTTTGTCAACAATTTAGACACTGAACAAGCTGCAGAGTTCTTAGCGAGCACACACATATTTCTGCAAGGGCAGGACATGCAAAGGGCATATTAATTGGCATGGTATCAAACTGTGAAGGTGCTCCTTTCCAGCCAGGTGAAAGCTGTAGCATAAGTAAAAAGCAGCATTTTTAGGGAACCACCACAATGAATCAATGTTTTCTCAAATGGATACAAAAAACCCCCTGCTAAATAGGGAGAAGAGAGTAATAGGGAATAAAAAATTCTGGGCTGTATTGATCAACACCATAGTTACTTCTCCAGAGGAACCTGGAGCACTTGTGTTTTGTGGTTTTGTTTAATTGATTGTTTGGGTTTTTTAAAAACAAAACAACAAAAAAACCACAAAACACACAGCGGCACCCCCCCAACAAACAACACCCCCCCCCAACACCATAACCGACAACAACGATAACAACATGATACTCTTCTGCTACTTCAGCACAAGGATTTGCCACTAAGTGGCATTTAGAAAGCAGAAACATTTAAAAAGCAGAAACATTTAAAACATACGGTAAAAACAGAGGTGAATCAATAAACTTCTGATAGAATACATATGTTCTACATGAGACTATAGAAATACAGAGATCCAAAGCATGTCTACTCACAGCCAATTTAGCAAAGTGATCTTGTTTATAATACACAGAAAAAAACCTCAAACTGGTCATTCTCTAGGAATTCATACAGGCAGAAAAATGAAGTAAAAACATGATGGTTTACAGTGCTAAATACTCCGTAATTTAAGAAAAGAGTCCATATACTATACCGAGGAAACTGTTTGCCATGTATAGACAAAAGAAGGATACTGATTTTAAGAACCCGTATTAACTAGGCTAGAACCTGTGCTTAAGCATGAGCACAATTATAATATGTCTATAAATATCTACACAATGCTAGCTGAATATATTAAAAATGGAAATGGATTAAATTAGAAAAATGGAGGGAATCCTTATGATCATAGCATTATCCTTTGTTATACATCTTTAAAATGCAGTTTTAAAATCCTCATCATTTCCATACTCTAAAATATGAAATATAAAATTGTTAGAGTTTTAAATCAAGTTGCTTTATGAATGGTAGATTTATTAAAAAACAACATGGACTTTTTCTGGATAAAAAAAGTAAATCTATAATCCAGTAACTGATAGTAACAGGGCATTTTACTTATATATTGAAACAACTGTTATGCAAAATGGAGCATTAATTGTCTCAACAGCTCTGCTGCCATTATGAGGCAGATATATGCTTCCCATATTACACATAATTAACCTGTACCTGCACATCTCTTCTGGTATATAAGAAATGTGTTTCTCCATAGTTGCTTCTCAGTATAGCAGGTCACTTAAGTATCTGTCAATTACATGGCAATTTGATTCTCTAACAAGCATACTATTCCTTTATTCCTCTTCCAATTTTATTCCCAAGATAAGTACTGGTCTGTGAGGAAAGCTGCACACAGCAGTGACAGATGTGGAAGAGTACAAGTCTTTCATGACCAGGAATATGCTGTTCCATATATTAACACCATAACTAATACATTCTTAGTCATGGAATGGATCTACCAGTCTGAAGAGCTTAAAGAAGCTGCCACACCCAACTGTCTACGGGCCTTCCTAAGCTAATAAATTTGGTGTGGTGGTCTGTAACCAGGATTAGCAGACATAAAAGAGAGATCATTACTTCAGAGAAATCACTTTCTCATTCAAACAGTGATGAAAGTATGAGCTGTATAATTGAGGGTGAAGACAGAAATATCAAAACTTCCTTGTTTATGTCCCAAAGAAGTGGTCCACTTCTGACTGCCCCATTTGCAACGCAAACATGCAGGATTATCTGCTTTGCTATTGCCACAGGACTACTGATCAGACCATCAGGCATTTATGCTCCAACTAAAGGTTTCCAATTTAAAGCATAATTAGTGTATAAATAGCAGAGCTTAAAGTGAAAAAAAAAAATTCCCACTTTTGGCTAAACATATCCATAAAATTCAAATAAGTTTAAAAGATGTTACTCCTTCCTTTGTTCTTACAAAAGAATTTAAACTTTATTTTTATATATATATATACAAACAACAACAAAAAAATTCCAAACAAACAACAAAAAACCCACAAGCAACTATTTAGATCAGCAAACACAAAAATTGTCTGCATTCTCACCTTGTACACTTGGTCCAGAATCTGCAGACTGGGCAGGATTTAATGCCCAATGTAGCTGTCGTTGAAACTCAGGCCTGTCTTCCGTATGAATCAATTCAAATACACTCTGGTGTATAATATCAGACTATGTGCAGAAAGGAAAAACATGAGAAAGAGAATGACAAAAAAACATAACAATAAGTTGTCTAGTTGACAACACTGCTATGGATATAGCAAAATCCCTTTTGCTCAGTGATAAAAACATGCATTTGCACGCACATGGCAAAACTTTGCAAAACAACTTTTAGAAACACAGAGAGGAATTTGGTCACACCCATGACTGCAAACATGAGAAATAATAATAAAAAAACTTTACCTTAGAAAAAAATAACAGTATATTAAGTATTTCTTTAGCTGCTTTTATCTTCACAAGTCTGGAACTGTTATTCTTAGGGTTTGTTAAAATGATTTTACATACTGGTAAATAAAGTACTTTCCAGCTGGTACTCAGACCTGACCCATTCTAGGTGCTACAGGAATATAAAAGAAGTCAAAGACCCTGAACCAAAGAACTTCCAAAACTAAGCCAACTAGTTTATGAGCATTTGTTTTGTTTGCCTGAAAGCTTTGTCACTCCTTAAGGATATATTAAAATCTGTAAATATTAAGCTCTCATATCACTGTCAGTTGAACAGTTAGGAATGTGATCAAAAACTACAAAAGACAGGATCTGTGGCTGAAATAAATTAAGGGGAAAAAAAGACCACCCAAAGCATTCAAGAAAAGCCTCAATCAACCGAGAGGAGTTAAATTGCCTATTTTTTCTATGGATCAAAAACCCAACCATTATATAAACAAAATATTTTTAAAAACCCATGTAGAATTAAAGAAATTAAGATGACCTGGTAAAAGCAGAAGCCTAGCTGAAATTTTTCTTTGATAGATTTCATAAAAGAATTAGTATTTTGAAGAATAAATTGCCAGAAATTATAATTTTTATAACTTTAAGACTTCACTTCTATATCATGCACTTGATTTATTTGCATTACTACACAAATTTTATGCCCAATTTATTTTCCAGGCTTCCTTCTTCTTTCTCCAACACCAAAAGAATCTGGAACCCCAGGAATAATAATGCTTTCCTTGAAATATTTTCTTTTACACTAATATTCCCCAATCTCTTTTCAGCTAAAAATGCTGACCAAGCAGAATTTCTCCTTATTTTTCAGAAAACAACTGAATCCATCATTGTCCAGTACCCAAAGATATAAATTGATAACTAAGCTTCTATAATCTCAACATAAACTAATCCCAGGATGTCTGTAAGGAAGACAACATGTGCCCACTGGTTCTTGGTCTTTATTGCTTTGGTACTCGGATTGCAAGCCCAAGGAAGTTAGACATACATGATGTGTACTATAAATTGTAAATAGCAAATGCTTTATTTGAAATAAATAAGTAACTATAAGGGAGAGAACACTAGAATTCTATAGTCCCTCAGCTGATACTTAAAACCTTAAGTTAATTTTGTGTGAAAGTTTCTATTAAAATAATTACCTTTCCATTGAATTACTTCACTCAGCATCATAAAGTGGGTAACACTACAGTACAAATTTCAAACAGTTGCTCCAGTAAAGACTAATTAAGTGTGAAAATATCCTATCTTGCCTAACTCAATTTTGGAAATTATATCCCTGTTGTGTTTGGCCTGAGGTCCCATTTCAGATATGTAAGCTGATAGAAAAATAATACGGTTTCAAAGTAATCCAGTCCAAAGTACCTAACTGGGATTTTTATTACATAAACTATCAGATCCTAAATATGAACATTGATGCCCTCTGAAATTACACAAAACCTATGCAAAAAAAAAAGACAAAAAATAAACTTACTTGTTGGAAACCCAAGTAGTCTTGAATAGTAGAAGAGACATAAAAAACCAGAGCATCGGCCGTAACAACTAATACAAAACCATTTAATGCCTGAGGAGGAAACACACCAATCTGTCAGCTTCAGAAAAAAATTCTAGATAATTATTGTGGCTGTAAGTCTACCTATACACCCAGGTCTCCCAATAAAGTATGAATGAAACATGCAAAACCTTATCTAACAGCATAAACCAAACATTTCTCCACTGCATCTCTCTACCGTATATACAGCATAAAGAAAACTGCATCTAAAGAAAAAAAGTTCTTTTAGAAAATTCAAGAGAGAAGGCAAACCCTGTTCATGAGTTTTAATTACTCATTATTGTAGATGAGGGACAGCAGTATGAACAACTATGTTTATCTAATATCAACCATAGTTCACAAAGCTTGCATGGCTCAAGCCTTCAGTACACCCAGCTACCCACAGCAGGAACAGGACCCATGTCACAAAGCCAATCCCCAAATCTGTTCTATTCATAGGGCAGACGGGCCTAAGTGGACAGGAAATCAAGTGATCAAGATCCCCTATATAGTCTAAGAAAACATTTTATAGCTTACTTAAAATAGAAAAACCTCTGCACAAGAAAACTGTTGCAAGTAAACAATGTTTTTGAAGAGATTTCCCCCTGCATGAAGCAGCAGACTCAGCGGCTCCTTACTCAAAGTCACGCAAAGGGCATTATCTGAACTCCCAATCAATACAGTTCATGGCAATTGTTGTGATAGCAAACAGTACATTTGTGACTTGGCAGCTCATCTGAAAGGTGCTGATTTACTTCTATGGATTTCAGTCAAGCTTTAACAAAAGGCTGTCTCAAGAGACCAGATTAAGTATATTGTGCCACTTAATTTCCTCAGCTACATTCAAAGTAAAATTTGGCCAGCATCCTCAAGACACATTTTTTAAAACTCTTTATTATGCAGAATTATTATAACATAGAAATTGTAAAGTAAGTGAAGGATATCCTATATCTTACTGTAACAACTTAATATATTTCTATTATAAATCAGCATCATTCTTCCATAAACATTAACTCCCACAGCCCCAAACTATGGTAATGGCCGTATTTACTTTTCCATATTTTGCAGACATATTATTTTACTATTTCTTGTTCTTTTAATAATATGGGTAAGTCAGTCAAGTTAATTATCCGATTAAGTAACTGGTCTTTAAAAACTGTGAATCACTCCTATGTAATGCATAGACATTTCTTAATCTGTTCTCATAAGCATAAAAATCCCTATATATGTTTAGGGAACTTTACCTGAACACAGTATGAGCTAAAAAAATAATAATAATCTGAAATTAAATAGCATAGCCAAGCCAAGAAATCTTGAGTAATTACATAGAATTCTTGGTTTTGATGAAGTTCACAGTAATTCCAAAGGAGCAGAATTCCACAATGGCAGGTAATTCTGTCCTCTGCTGACCTATTCTGCAGGGCATTTCACCTCAAGGAGTTGATATAAAAATTCTGCAAGCTGCACAGTATCTAATTCTGGCCCACATGTTAAAATTAGTTATTCTGCTCTGATTCATACAAAGCTAAGTACAGCTCCTGTAGCTGGAATTAAATCACATTTTACAGTGGCTTTGGTACCCAGGTTAATCTTAAAATAGGACTTACTGCAGAAATCAGATGCCTCCTGTAAGCCAAAAATTCTGCAAATGCAAGTTATTTGCCCCAAAATTTAAAGCGACAAATTACTGTAAGTTCCTTAAAACATGCAGGTGTCCAGGATATACCACTAAATGGGAGATTGGTTCTGATGGAGGTTTTGGCAAAAGGTAATCCTAAAATAGTTACCTTTAAAGGCATAATAAATCTTTTCATTGAGTTTATTATTCTGGAGCATCAGAGATAATATTTTGTGCTCCTACAAAGGCAATTACAAACCTGTTTATTAGTGGTGAGAATTAAGATGTTTTAAAAATTTCTTAGATGTTGACATTTGATTTGCAAGTTGTATCAAACTTGCTTTGACTGTAATAGATTATATATCTAAAATAAGAATTTTAAATAATTTAAATAATTTTAAAGGCAGTAGAGCTTAAATTTAAGGAAGGCACATCTATGTATTTTATCTCTACTTCAACAATATATTGATTTGATAAGACAGTTTATGTTGGAAATTAAAGACAATTTTCTGTTTATTAGGGAACAAGAAAAAACATCTGATTAACAAATAAAATCAGACAAATGATATGATATATATTCATTACAGCTTTGCAAAAAAAAGGACAGAATATAAAAAAGGAAATATTCATCATCAGTTAGAATTTATGGAAAACTGTGTGACATAAGACTTTAGAGATTAGTCAGAGGGGAATTATTTTACCAAGTTTTATATCTTACTGATGCTCAGTATCTTCTCGAAAATTTCCACTTTCATCCCTCATCATTTCTTACATTCCCTAAGAAAACTCTACCTGCATATTTATTCTTATAAATATTTTTGTATGTATAAAATATTTACAAAACAAATTCATTTAAGTAATTCAGTTAATTTACTTCCCAAGAGAAGTGAATTTGCAGTAACAAGTATATCACCTATTTAATTTTCATACTGGCAAGCAGTTTGCTATACCAGTTCCCTCATACAACTTCTTAAGTCATAAAAAATTTAGTTAATTTCACATCAAATACATGCCTCTAATTTAAACCCTATATTGTACCATTTTAGATAGCTTCTGTTTACAAGAAAGCTGTTCACCTGCAATAACTCCGTAACAGTTATTTGTCACATGTTATTAAGGTTAGAAAGTTACATATTACATTCATTTCCTAGTTTTTTAGTCTCTTAGGAAACAATTATCAACTATCACCAGTTTACGGTAATTGTTTTGTGGGATTCTTAGAACCGGTCTTCATTTCTAACCTTTGAACAGTTAAATTCATTTTGTTCTAAGAAAACCATTAGCCATGACTGACCTAATGATTTGCCACTTCTGATAGCTACCTCAGTGTGAAACCTGCGTATGATAGATTATCAACATACATCAAATGGAGCTGAAGGTCACAATAAAAAAATCTATTTAGTGAAACATACTAGAACACTGGAATACTTATATTAGTAATTTCTTAAATTTAATCTGGACCTAGTGTTATATCACTATATTTCATATGTTTTGACATCCTAAGACATTAAAACAGACTGTGCAATAAAAGCCCTAATTTTCATTAATATTTTCCATTAGTTCACATTGCTAAAAGTTATTGAAAGTATTTTAAAACCTGTCCCGAATCTATAATACGAACTCTTAAGTTCTTTCAAACAACTGAGAAAGCAAGTTGTTCCAGCAAGCTCAAGATATTTTTAAAAATAGTTGTTTTTTCAGATATTCAAATTTACAGTAGATGACTAACTTATCTGACATGTATGAAGGTTGTTTCTTTATATTACTATCTTTATTAACAATTGATACAAAGAGGTGGGCAAAACAGCTCTATGAAATAACTCAGTTATCTGTAGTCTAACACGTGCTTTTCAGCCACCTACTGCCACCAGAAAAAGTGAAAAAGATGTATAACAACCTAAAAAAAAAATGACAATAAGAAAACTACCTTTTTCAATTTCATCGGTGAATAACTGGCATGTATAAAAACTATATTTTTATACATGCAAATCTTTGTGTAAATACATCTGCTGCAAAATGTACCTGCAGTAAGAGTTCTCCTTCTAGAATCTGCATTCCTTCTCCACATTTTGCTGTTCTACAGTTTTCCTGAATACCGTTTCTTTCTGGTCTTGTAGAGTTAGATTTTAATGCAACTAGAAAAAAAGAAAGAAAAAAGTTGAGTGATTCTTGAAATGTATGTGGTCGTGCTATTTTGTGTAAGACAAGACTACATCTTAAAAATGCTTATGAAGTTGGACTTTTCCCTTACCTTTAGATATAACACCCAAACTTATCATCTATCTCCTTTATAAACTTTACTTTCACAACAGAATGATTATTGTTGAAATCAAATCCAGTCCTCATTATTTTATCCCTTTTTTTTTTCCTCTCTTTCTCTTTACTGTAAGACTCACTTTTAGCTTGTCACTCTTGTTAATAAAGGACATTTTTGTTTTCATGCAACAATCTCCTATAAGCTGCTAACTGTGCTTTAAGGTGTGACAACACTTACTAGCCTAATGCTCCAGTCAGAGAAAGGAAGGGAAGAAAAAGGAACCATAAATTAGTATTACACATTAAAGCAAACAAAGCAAGCTTTTTCAAACAAAAAGGCTTTTTCTTTTTTCTGTCATAGTTAAATTTTAACCATTTAAACAATTAAGCAAACTTTCCAATTTCAGATAAAATACTGTAACCAGGATTCATCATTATTCAGATCACAAATATATCCAATTGAAAGAAAAAATTACTCAGTGAATAAAGGATCAAGAATCAGACTAAATTGCTACAAAGTATCTGAAAGATGTACTACGTCCCATCTCTACACTCTGTCTTCTAGTAAACAGGATGTTGTCAAGTAAAACTAGATACTCAAAGATTGTGAAAAGTAGATAAATTCTGAGTTATGGACATAGTTCCAAACAAAAAAAAGTCTCTAAATCCGAAATTAGTCTACATCTGTCATGTCTAAAATCTTAAAACTACTTGCGTAATTGTACCTTAAACCTTTACCATAAAGCTAAACACCACCAGTAATCCCAACATTTCTAAGCTGCAAAACAAAGGAAACATATAAAAGCAACTGCACTTCTATAAATACCAGTAGTTATATCTCATAATGAGATATTCACCCTAAATTCCAAAAGCCTCTCAATTATGCCTCTCAGGTTTTTTTAAGCTATCACTGCACCTAACAACTTTCAAGCCAGACAGTTTTCATTAAAATATCCCTCAAAGGCACCGCAGAGGAAAAACATGTTCTATAAAGACATTAACTGATTAATCAATCAGGAATTTATCTGAGCGTTAGCTTTGAAATTAAAACCTTAATGCTCTTCTTCCTACTAGATAGCCAAAAAGTCCTGCAATAGGCCACACAGAGCTGCAATTACTAATTTATTTTCAATTCAAGTGAGTGGAAGCTGAAACAATATTTTTTCCTAAGCATTATTGAAAAAGGATATCTAGAACATTTACTGAATACCCTTGAAGTCAACCAGTAGTAGAAGAAAACTTATTATCCTATTGATTTATATAGTATGGTCATTGAGAAAGCCCATATTCAGCTTTAGAAGTTGCAAATGAAGACTACCTAATCATGATTGCCATTCTGAAAAATACCATATAAAATTACATCTAGGTGGTGGTTTTTTTCTTTTTTTCTTTTATAATGTGCAAATAATAAATGACTGTGAAGAATTACATGTGGTTGACTAGTGAATGATGTTCTGCTCTATCACTTAAGAGCTCTAGAGCTCAAATACAACATATGCACTGGCATGGCTATAACCTTAGCTTTCAGAGCATGCATTAGGTACACAAAGTTACATATTTTGCTCAAAAAGGTTAACTGTTCCATCTACTGGAAGGAAAAGATCTATCATCACTTCTCCATTAATAAAAGGGCATCAAAACTGAAGTGCAGATGTTGCTTAGGTAGGTGTGAGCTTCCCATGATTTAATAAAAAACTAAATTCCCTTTACCAAATAAAAACTAAAACTAGAAAAAGCCACTTTCACAAAAGTCAGAAGTCAAATCAGCTAGAAGCACTTAATTTCAACAACAAAATCAGTTTCTTGTTAGGTCAAAGAGATAAAAAGATAATGTAGAAAAAACACAAGAAATACGACCAACTATTTATATTTAATACTTCAGACTATAAGTGAAATTTTCATATTTCATGCTTAATGCCCTTTTAGTCAGAGTTAAACAGAAGTGAACAAATATGAATTATTTAGATCTTTAAGACTTGATAACTTTTAATCAAGATTTTAAAAACAGCTTGTTAAATTTCCTGATGGGGAGATAAGACAATGGAATGGATAACAAAAAAACTCTGAAAAATAAATATTTCAAAGAAAATAGCATTAAAAAACCAACCAAAATAACACTTGTATTCAAACCAAGAATAAACCTTAGTAAAAGAAATTATAAAAGTAACTTACAAGGTTTACAATGCTAATATAATTAAGGTATGGTAATTACCAGCCCACTGTAATTAAACTCCTTTATCAATAGTTTTCAAGCAAATACTAAAAAGAAATTGCTAGTAAGATTTTAGGTTGACCCAATTACTACGACAGTAAGAGACAGCACAGGTCCCTGATACTGAGCAACCTTGGCTACCTGGATGCAAACTTGCTATGGGTGGTTCAATACAGTTAAATTGAAGGCTGCCAGATCCCAAGTGACCTTACGGTACCAGAGAGCCATCTTGGGAAGCAGAAATTCTGAAAAGATTTAGTCACAGCACACAACACCATGGCCTCAGAAATAGCAGTTGAATATATATAACAGTTTATGATAACGAGAACTAAACCACGTAACAACTAAAGGTAATATTACAGTCAACATCACCTAGTTCAAAATCAGCCATGTATTCTGCCTCTTTTCCTTGTCTCTCACGTAGCCAGACAAAATAATCCCAATAGTTCATTGCTTTATAATCCTTGAATCTCTGAATTAAGTACAACAAATTTCAGCCTATCCCCTCTTAATTTTCAGCTACAGGAAATTAAAAAATGAATGCTCCCATGGAACCAATAGAAAAAGTCTGTATATATGCACTAAAATACATGAAGGACACAATCAAATTACTTCTCAATGTCTCAATAATAACTTCAAAGAAACAAAAACAAAGCAGTTATTTACATACACTGCTAAAAAAAAAAAACAAACAAAAAACACACTAACAAAAAGAAGCCTCTGCTACACAGTTTTACCAAGAGGGTTAGACTGTTGGCACTTGCTTTCCAAATAGGTAATGACTGTCATTTAATCCTATGACCAGCAACAAGCATCATTTCCATTGCCCAGACTATCCTGATTTGAAGTAAAAGCTAAATCCCAGAGACAACAAAAATAGACAGCGACCTTTAACAGGTTTTTTCCAGACTCATTAACCTTATAGCATCTGGTACATTTGTTTTACAGTTGTGAAATGCTTTAGCACCCAAATAAACAAATGTAAAGAGACAGTTTAATATTATATCTACAATGAAAATTACTTAATGGTAACATCAGTGTTTGCCAGCTCATCTCTGGTTCTGTTGCATTCAGGTGATGAGAGATTTTTATTGTAGCCCACCTTATTAGATTAAGAGTATGTCAGGGAAAAAAAAACAACTGACATACAGCTACTTCTTCAGGTCTGGAACACAATTCAAGCAGTTGAGTTCTAAACCCCCAGAACACATCTTTCATTTTAAAACCATATAAGTATTCATTGAAAAATTATTTTCAATACCTAAGGGCAACAGGTTTTAAGCAGTCAGTCTTCCTGCTTTCCAGGGAGTAACACTCATCATGAGAAACTGCTTGGGGATATATCCTAAACTGCATAAGTAGCATGCAGAATCAACTAATAATACATAGCAGATTATTTTCATGAAGTATCTGCTGAGATACTCAGAAGTTAACCTGAGGAAAATGTTTGGTTGGTTTGTTTTTTTGGTTGGGTGTTTCGCCATGTCATTTAATCTCCGTGTGTCCCCCAACTGAGGCCAGGATGAAAAAGGCCTTTTTCACATTCAAATGCTTGATCTCTAGGGTTTCTACTTGGTAGATATGCTCCCCCCATATGCAACCCACAGCAACTGGTGTCCTCTTCTTTCATAGAATCATAGAATGCCCTGAGTTGGAATGGACCTCCAAAAGTCATCTACTCCAACAACCCCGCATTAGGCAGGGACATCCTCAACTAGATCAGGTTGATCAGAGTTTTCTCAAGCTTGACTTTGAATGTCTCCATGGATGGGGCCTCCACCACCTCCCTGTGCAACCTGTTCTGGTGTTCCACTAACCCCAGAGTAAAGAACTTCTTCCTTCCTTCTGTCATTCCTGTTCTCAGTGAGAACCTCTGCCATCATTACCTCACTTGACAGCCAGCTGCTCTGAAGTCCCATCTCCACCATTTCACCCAGTTCAGTTTGCAAAATCAACAGCCACACAGCAATCCGTAGCTACCACAGCACCTTCAGCAGGAATCCTGTAAATGGCAATTCCTTACTCTCTTTACCAGAACTTACATCAACAGAGAATAGCAAAATTATCACAGAGCAAGTACAAATACCTTCTCCTGATATACTCGAGGGCACGACATGTGCTAGTTGTTGCAAAGTTAAAGTAACTGGAGATGCAAAGAAATCAGCATATGGTATATGTCAGCAACTATCTACACGACCTTCTGATGGGCATTCATATAGAAGCCTGATTTAACATACAAATACTTGTATAAGAAAATAATGTTGGTGGCTAAATTTCAAGTAATACACAGAAGCATTCAAAAGTGTTCATTTCCCTTTCCATGAAAGTGACAGATCTACAATACTTGTACAAATATTCAAATTCATATCAGTAAAGATTAATAAAAATGCCTTTAACGTGCACGTGACTACTGTCTTATGGACTATTTGGTTGTCTGGTCATAGAACGAGAGACGAGCATTCCTAGCAATGTATATCAGGACACTGGCAATACCAAGTTTCATTATATTGCTTTCCTCAAATCTAGAAATCACTTAATTTGGAAATAAAAAGTTGCTTTTTAACAAAGCATAAGAACAAAATAACAACAAAAAAAGCAAACAGGCATTCTTTTTCTGTGTTGAGTGAATAAAGAAGTTTTTCTGAGATAATGGTGAAAATATGCTATATTTGTTGGTGCTCGGCTCTGGATTCTGGAGAGATTCTTCTCCACAGAAACTTGAGCATTCTCACATCAAATGTCTAATTATTATTAAAGGAGTGAAGAAATGCATGATTAAACAGTTTCCATCACAGAATTCACTTAAACCAGACACATGTTATAAGAGTGCTGAATACAAACCAATCCGTGATTGCTGGTTGAAAAGCTACAAGGAAACCATATGAAGATACTCCGTGGTTAGAGCCTTTTCTCTTTCCTAACTTTTCTTTGGGGAACACAAAACATAGCAAGAACTTTTTGAGGAGCCAGGGTAGTTCACTGCATAGTGATGTACAGAAAAGAATATCAAGATGCCAGATTTTAACTAGGTTTTTAAAAATAATATTGAGATGCATCAAATTACTTAAATGAGGCTGGATATAATTTTTATTTTTAGGTGAATGATCTGTTCAAACCTAAAATTGTATTTAAATATTTGCCCCATATCACAAGTATATCGTTAGCACATCAGTCATGCAGCCCTGGAATTTAATCTTAAAGAGCTTCCCAGAACTGCTTTATATCAATTTTTGGCACAGTTCCCAAAATTCAGCCAAACGGGTCAAAGTTTGCAGTCAGAACCAACTTAGACTGTTTCATAACCTTTTCAGTAGAATTATGAATTCAACTAGTCTGCTCTAGATTACTTTAAAAAACATTTCTCATGAAAGGGGTGGTCCTACTCACTTCAGCAGCAAATGCTAACCTTCAACACAAAGTTCACCGGACACGACAAGGAGGGCACTGAGAAAACTGAATATTAAACTCTTTCCTAAATCATTAGCATACATAGAACTGTTTATACTGGCAAAAGAGTCGTGTTAAGTGGGAGAAAATATTTTTTATATATATATATTTATGTATCTATATGCAACCTTAGCTATCTCCATTATTTAAGATTATATGAAACATTTTGAACCTATATCTGAGACTATAAAAGGAAAAGTTTTGAAACTGTAATAATTAATGGTTTTTTTAGAAAGATGCACTGTGTATTTTGTAAATAGTTACACTTTTACTAGATAGGAGAAACTGTACATTTCATTAACAAAACATACTAAGGATTGCTCTGTGCTTAGAAATACAACAGAAAATACCTTCAAGGAGTTGCAGTCAATGGTTCAATGTCTGAGTGGGGACGAGTGACATCACTGACCTGTCAGGGGTCAGTATTGGGACTGGTGCTGATAACATCTTTTTTGGTGATGTGGACAGTGGGACTGAGTGCACACTCAGAAAGTTCGTCAAGACCACCAAGTTATGTGGTGCGGTTGACATGCTGGATGGAAAGGATACCATCCAGAAGGACCCTGACAGGCTTAAGAGGTTGGCCCATGCAAACCTCCTAAAGTTCAACAGGGCCAATATTGAAGAGTCCCATATTTTCATTTTCTAATTCAAATACCTTGGCCTTCAATTATTTTGCCATCTATTAACAATTAAATCTGAAAGTCACAATATTCATTTTTATTTCTTACATGTCTGAAGACAAAATAATTTAAGGTCAGTCTTCCTTGTAAGATGTATTACAATTTACAATACAGCTTGTAAATTACACTCAGCTCTGGATGGATATATAAAACCATATATTTTCCATTACTATCAAAACACAGATACATTAATAAAAAAAGTAAAAAAGAGCTCTGTCACAATTCTGACATAAGTCAGGAGCTATATATGAAGAAAATAATTTACAAAACTAGTCATGGACATTGAATAAGTGGATTTTTTGTAAACATAAGCAAAATAGGGTGAAAATGTACAGTTTGGAGTGACTAGTAGCAAAGGATTTTTCCTCTTAAGCATTTGAATGTCTGAATGTGCCAAATTATTACCATAATGCAACTGATTTCAAATAATGTTTTACTTTTAAAGCAGAAAAAAACCAATATATGCAGGAGTTGCCTATATTTTGATGCTTATATAACAAAAGCCAAAGAAAGGTTAAAAAATTAACAATCAACAACCTTCAACATCAGAGGATGTGGTGCTTTGATTTGTGGGCATATTTTCGCCTAATTCTGAGACATAAATATGGCTACATATTTAGGAAAAGCAATTAAGATAACCCATGAACCATGGGAGACAGATATTTCCAGGTTATGGCTGGTGGAGGAAGAAAAAAATAGACTGAGGGGGAATAACACTATTACCAGAACAAGTTTTAACAAGAGAGATGGAACAAACAAAAAGGCTGAAAAAATTATTTCCACTGATTAAAAAAGAAGAGAACAAGGGAAAAAAAGTGGTCAGGTTATGGGAATTTCCTGGGCTCTTGAGAGCCAATAACTTAATTACTGTACAGATAGAGATCACCTACAAATGTGTACAGAACACTAGAAATCAGTAATTTCCAGGCATGTGTTGTCTGCAATGAAGAACCTGTGCCAGTGACTCAAATCAGAGTCCCTCGGTTCCCCAAATCTGCACAGAACACCATGCAAATTCTCTTTGTGTGCACTTCTCAATTTCCAGTCATCCACGCCTTTCTAGTTTAACCCAAATTCAAACCACGTAAAATGTAAACTCATCAGCTATACAACCAGACACAGCAGAGAGCGCACCAGTCTACCCAGCTGTGAGGATATTCAAGAATAAAATTTTTCTTCAGGGAAGGAAGAAATGTCATATTTCCCCAAAAATGCTTAGGCTACAGAGGAAACAAAACAAACAAACAGCCATCACAGACACACACAACACCAAAACCACCCCAACAACAAACAAAACAAACAAATTAACAAAAAAACACCCCAAACAAAACAAACAGCTTTATCTGTAAGAGTGGATGACTCTGAAAGTTAAACACTCCTTAAACAAAAGATTTAAATAGAATATAGAAACTATTAGGAATCTTTAGTGTTTGGCAACAAAGTAACTACTACAATAAAGCTGCATTTGTTTGCTAGAATAAAAGGAACTATTTATACTTTTGGTATGATCAAGATAAAGAACTTTCACTATTAAGGTTCTATTCAGAATCATCCTCAGACATTTCACAGACCAGGGATGAAACAGACTTACAGTAAATATTTTGTCAGTCTTGGACTAAAATTACTCAAGATACAGCTCCAGAACTTCCCAAGGGTCTGCTGTACTTACACTTCAGACATGTATTCATACATATTTTACACTCAAGTACAGAAAAGCACAAAAGTGGTACACATTACCTGAACTGCTGCAGGAGTCCAAAATATTCTCTTCATTGCAATCAATACATAACAAACAAGGAATACATAACAAACAAGGAATAAAGACTATACAACATTTTTCTCAGCGCCAATTACTGAATGTGTGATATTTCAGATTCACCCAATAAAATCCATCTAATTTAAAAGTGACCTTGTGTTTCCCTCACTATACAAAAAAAGGTCCAAAGGCAAAAATATTATTTTCTATTTACATGTGATCAAATACTATTCTTAAATAATTTAGCACAAAAGATATTTTTGGCCTAAGGAAGTCTGTTGTTTGCCCTTTCAAAATTGACATGTGAGCTCAGACCAGTGCTACTTGGTTTCCAGGTCTATGGCAAGGATACATTTCCAATGTTCAGAGTTATAAATCATAAGACAGACAAAAACTTGGCAGGAGTATCACCTATTTTTTCTACCTAAACTTCAGCCAGATTTCACTGGCCAAGACTCAAAGGCAGATGCAAATTTCCCAGAAATTATATTTCGGGATTACAAGATTATGAGACAGTAAATGAGTTTACCATTCTACTAAAAAAAAAATCTTATATTTTTAAAAGTCTTGTTTTATTGCTTGGTAAAATTTACCAACATTAACAACAAACAAAAGCAGGAAAAAAATAAAGTTTCAAAATGCTTCTGTCCATCTTTTGTTGCTAAGCCATCTTATCCTGGAATACAGTAATCTAATATTTTAATTCCTCTTCAGTCTGGTTTTCATATGCTGTACTTGAACATAGTATGGATTTGAATATGTATCTTCTACAGAATAATATTTTCCTTTCATTTTTGTCATTTAAATAATTATTAAATGGCAGATCTATACAAAAACAATCATACAAATGCCTATCAGCAACTTTTTAGTCTCTTATAAGTTACAAAAGGTGAACTAACTTATTAGTCAAATTATTTGTTTACTGAACCAATTTCAATCATAAAACTCATGTAGAATACAACTGGGAGATAAATGTTAATAGTTTGTTGTACTGACAAGCCATTGTTCTGCTAAGTGCATAACTACATGGGTAAATACTAAACAGGAGGAAGAAGAAAACCATAAACCCCTTCTTTCTAGCACCTGAAATATGGGAAAGCCTCTATGAAAGAGCTCCAGCTCTCCCTGGTATTATTTTTATACCAGCAGAAAGCCTCTTAGAAGAAATGAACCTTAAACTCGCTCTCCTACGGAAAGCTGAATAGGTAATGGCAGGTAACCAGGACAGGAATTAGATCTTACCTAATGAGTTTATTTGTGATGGGCTAAGTGCGTAACAACTCTGAGCCAGAATTTGGACAAGACACCATGTTTCCACTGTTATTTTGGAGAAACATCACAAACTTCATGGTTAAATATACTGTTTTAACTGAAACAGTCTCCAAAAGTGACAGCTGTCTTTCCCCATGGCTTCAGTCATGGCAGCATTTTAAGACAGCAAAACTACATAAACATTAAAATATACCTCACATATGTTACACTGAGTATTAACACACCCTTGCTACTGAAAAACTCATTTACTAGTCTTTCAGAAAGGTAACTGCTCAATTGAGTTAGAAGTGTATGAAGATGGCCACCATAAAGATAAAGCAAAAGGTGAGCTTGAATAACGTGTTACAAGGCATATCTACCAGTTCTCATACACAGAACTGAGTTTTGCCTTAAAAATACTTTAACATGTTTTATGTTTTTAAAATTCAAAATTCAATCAAGGCTTTTACTTGTAATTTAAATAACCAGTTCAGTTAATGCTCTATTCCAAATAATTCTTAGTGCAGAAATGATACATCCCTTCCACAGCACAAGCTTTTCAGTAAACTAAAAAATACATAAAAATGTCTCAATATTTTCAATACTTCCATTCTACTATTAATAAACTGCCTCAGAAATCAAGATATATACTCAACAGTACTAATTAAGCATAAACACTTAATTGACCCACTGATACACATAAATAAAGGTCCTCCCTTGAAAAGATTGCTCTAGAGGGCAACCAAGCAAAAGCAAAATACGAGCAATAGTATCTCAGACTTCTAATACAACATTCAGTTACTTGTTGCAGTTTCATGCTTCAGAAGTGAGTTCTGTGACCTTGAAGAGTTTTTCCCTTGGGAAGAGGTTAGAAGTTTTGAGGGTTTCAGGTTTGGGTTTTTTTTCTGTTTATATGGGGGAGGTGGGTGTTTGGTTTCAAACTGTTTAGAAACACAAGTTATTGTGAGATCTAACAGCACAAGGGACCTTTCTAGAGTTGTGACGCTATCTAGCTATGGAGCTCATAAGGTATCCACAATGTGTTGTTCCAGTATTTTGTATCTCTGGAGTTTAAAATTTTATGCCCTAATTTTAAAAGGTAATTCTGTCCTTTTCCATGGAACTTTGTTCCACAGTGTTACAGGAAACATGAGATCAGAAAGAACAACATATTTCACTGACTTAATTTCATACACATTCTTTTCTTGTTTAGGAATTCCATATATTCTTATTTTGAAAGAAACTTTGAAAGGCTGTATGTAATTACTAGTTTCTCTCAAAATCCTTTTAAAAGCATATTCAACCTTCACTGCATCTGAAATGCCATTAGAAAGCTAAACTGGAAGGTGTAATGTCTTAAAGGAAAGAAAGCAACATTTTCAGTCAGTAACTGTATGTAACAGTAAGACTTTAGAAGGACCACATCCATCACCATGGTAAATACCAAGCTAAATCTTAAGAATGCTTAGTCCCTCTTCTTTTTTTCCTGAAATTCTAATAAGGCTTATTTTGTTACTAGAACCCTTCACAACTCCAGTGCACATTTTATCACACCCAGCTTATCCCTATATTCTCCTGCGATAACACTGCCCATTATCTTCAACAGTTCTTCTTCCTTATCAGTGCTACCCCACGTGGTACATTTATAGACAGCAATCATAGCCCCTAGCCTTCATTTTGCCCTGCTAAACATGACAAACTCAGACTCATCTCCTGTAACATATACTCTCTAGGCCTTCTCTGCATCTGTTCCAATTAAATCAAGTTAAGGTCTTACAAATATAACAAAATTAATGACATCTGTCTCTCAGATCTCTCTAGAGAGTCTCTGTTGTTTTAAACAGAATTTGATAAATGAAGTAACCATGCACTATGGGAACAGACCATCCGTCACTATCTCCAAGACTGCTTCAGGACCCTCCACCAAAATCTTCAGAAGGAAGAAACAAAAGACAACTAGTCCAACTTAATGAACAATCCCATCGCTGTATTTGAATCTCACCAGACAAGCTGAAACAAGAATAACTATAAGTTTATTAAAATATTTTTCATTGTATTTAATAACTGTAGCTACTGAAGTGAAAAACATTTTTACCATTTTAGTAGGTGGTTTGAACACTTAGTGTCTGGCTCCCAGACTTCTGAAAACAGTTACATAATAGGAAATACCATTTTAACATGGACAATTGTAATAGAGATTAATATCACTATAGGCCAGAGTACTGTACAACCAAACTCCAGAAGGCCAGATCCATATAACGGATTTGATACATGAAATTTCAGGGTTTATATCAAATAGTATATTTAGAAACCTCAACATCTAAATATCATACACACTTTAGTTTCCACAAGCCCCACCATGTAGAGCTGACAGGCACACATCTCCCTCTGAATGGGAAAGAATGGCTTGGTACCCACTTCACCCTGCTCCCAAGCATGGTCCAGAAACTAGGTGTTCTCCTGACTGTCCCCAATATGGCATAAATCCAGGTTCTTCTAACAGCTGGTAGCCACTGATTCTTATATGTCTGGAGAAGATTACATATCCCGATACTGTAAAAAAAGGGCTATGCTATAAACCCAGGTTTCATTCCCAGCTCTCCTACGGGTGTTACCCCCTCCTTCCTTCCACTGCATCAGAAGTCTTAAAGCTGGAGTACAGGTAACAGCTACTCTTCCTGTTGAAAAATTTCTATCATACAGAAAAGAATAAAAAAAGTTTTCCCAAGCTTTAAAGTTAAAATTAGAAAGCAGGTTTCTAGCTGGGGCACCGACCACAAAGGACAAGATCAGTCCCCAATCCATTCTGTGCTGAATGGGCCATTCTATTCTTTTATGGGATGGACACTTCATGGGAAATGCATAAACTAGTACAGAAAACTCAGTTTTGAAAGGACTTTAGATCCTTAACTTAATTAAGATAAATCAAAAGTCATATAGCATGGAACATTCTGAATTAATCTTGACAGCACATTTCTTATGCTGTAAAAAGTGTTTTTTATAGATAAGGCTATAACATCAGCAAAGAGATCTGCCCACAGAGTGGATGCTGCAATAGAGAAATAGCATTGACTGATTTTTGGCCTCCACATATGAAATAAAAATAGAAACAAGCTTAGAGCCAAAATCTGATGGCAGCTTTATTTATAATGAATGCAATAATGCGCACATATTTGCTTGCGAACACCTGCATAATATTAAACTTGTTTTTACAGTTACATAGATAGTTCAGGTTCTTACCAAGATAAATGTACTTTGGTTTCTTTGCTTCAAATTTTCAGTTAGAAGTTTGTGCCATGCCTTTATCAAGTATATTCAGATTCCTATTAGAGTAAGCACAAATCAACTCACATTTTAATAGTGCCATCTGTCATATTTTTTTTTGTAATCTTCTGCCAATAGAGCGGAAGATCAAATGAAATAAAAACTAAACATGAGGTTTCACTTACCCTGCCACAAGAAATAATTTTCAAGGTGGCAAAGACAGATCTGTTTGATAATTATGTATTTTCTGCTAAATTGTTCCATATGGCTAGAATATTTGGGATTTAGCCAGGAAAAGCAAAAGCACTTCTGGTAGCCGAGCAGTTACTCCCCAAAATGTGTGTCAAGTTCTCTTTGTACAATCGATTCTTAGGTAAAAAAATTTATATTAGCTATTTCCAAATATTATGTTCACTAGAAAAGAAGACCTGCAAATCCAGAAATATTATTTCTTTAAATTTACCTTAACAGTTTAAAAAAAAAGAGAGAAAATTGTGCAAAAGTTTGAAATTATCTCTTGACAATTTCACTCAGTTAACTACATCTGCATTACTAGGCCTTTTGAATTATTAACAACATATTCCTTTGACAACTGTCATTAATGACAAGATATATTTTTATATAAAATAATCCAGTGCAGTCACAGCTATTTACCATGTCTGTTTGCTATTTTAAAAGAAACTAAGTTTTACTCCCATATTTAAGACATTTGCTTTAGTTCTAAAATTAATCCATCTAATTAAAGATTAGTTTTGACAAAACAGAATGAGAAACTATTATTAGTTTTAACATGTTAGTGAGGGAAACACAGAGGAAATATTACAAAATGACACAGTTCCCCCCAGGATTCAGACAGTAATTGTTACTAGGAGGAACCCCACTTCCTTTCTGCATCCTAGGCCTTTGCGCAGGAGGATTCTGAAATCATCAAGACTGTTTTAATTTATGGTTGTATACTACATCATATTCTGCAAATTTGCAATTTCTTTTTTTATTATTTTCTTTTTCTAAATATATTGCTGGTATGAAGCTTTTTGTAGAAATGAATACTGATTAATTCTGGGCACAGCTTTGTACTATTGCCCTGATCTTAGAGTACAAAGGAAGGAAGAGCAGCATGAGAATTTTTGGCAAAAAAACTACGCGCAACTCCCAAACTGCCTTGCACATCACCATTTTTGTAACAAAACTGCCAGCTGTAATTTAAGGAATTCATTTTACCTTCACATTTAATACATCACATAAGTTTATATAAGGAAATAGAAACATTTTTGTATTTCTCCAACAGAAATAAAAACTTCATAGAAGAGTTTGATAGCACTTTCAAGTTTTGGATATAGTCTATTAATTCCGTAGTTCAGTTTCAAATATCTGCATTCCAAATGAGCATAAAGTTGAATGATCATCAGTCTTAAAGCAGAACACAAGTAATAACATGGAAGCAAATACAATGGTTCAAAGAAAGGAAGGATTAGATTTGTGAATGTAAGACAGCCATCAAATGCTGCTCTCAGCTTGCTTTCACACCTGAAAGCAGACATTACTAGCTCTACAATTTGGGTAGCTTTAGCATGGGAAATATTTGCCTTTAAGCTATGTTAGTTCACAGCATATGGTGCTCATAAACCAAAAAAACATGCTTCCTTAATATTGTAAGTAGACAACCACTGCAACTCAACATTCACAGCCACCCAGCTTCAGCCATTGCTGCAGAGCTCGACTAATGTGATTCAGAAGACCAAATAAAGTGTACAGAACATAGTAACATCAGCTGAAACCTCCCAATTTTGTAAGCCCATTTGTATATATTTGCAAATATTGTCACTGAATCCAACATTACATTTATCATCAGAGAGCAGAAGATGACCACTACTATTGTTTCCTACCAATGTTAACATTCCATAAACATCTCTTAACTCTTGATGACCCAAACATATTCAGTTAAGGCAACTAGGCTGTGCAAGACTGATGAAAAGTTAGTGATCTAAAATACCATGTTAGGAGAAGCAAAATAAGCCTGCACTGTCTCTAGTTTTGTGGTACATATATAATCAACTACCTGGCAATAAAAAAAGTTCACCCTGATAAAAGCATGACTTCCACTGGTCTCTCAGGTATGTTTAAACACAAAAGTTCAAATGCAAAAGGGAATTAAAAAGGCTTATGAGTGGTGATGACTATACTAATGTGTGAGTAGAGGAAGGTACCAACCTGTAAAAAGCTAAAATAGCATGTAGAATAAACATGGTCTGTTTTGCACAAAGCATATCCAGAACCTTTGAGGTGGAATTGCTCGTTCAGTCTCATAACAGACAGATAAGAAATTGTCAGGCATTCTTCAGCACAGCCTTGCTTTCTATGGCAGACCAAAAGTTATCATATTGCTATGAACTTCCCTAACATATTTCTAGCTTTAGCAAGAAAAGTTGGGGAAAAAATAGTGTCTATAGTATCAGATTTGTTTTCCTGCTATTCATGCATGGAAAGTTATGAAAACTACCAATACTTGCCTCTCTCCTCAAATGCAACTGGCATGATTTAAGGATGAATTATAAATAAACTAGACAGAGTTCAGTAATATATTTCTTATGAAAGTAAGTATGGGTGTTTAGTCTAGTACCATAGTAATTTACAACTTTCTGCTTTTATATACCAAATGGTATTTACATCCTTAGATCCTAGTGCCAAAAATTCTACTATTTCATTGCAAACATTTAGCACTATTACACCAACTATGCATAGATATATATATATATTATATAGCTGCCAGCTTTGCAGAATAAATTCGTGACAAAATACTTGACATCCAACCTGTTCCCTGGCAGCAACTTAGTCTGCAAGTAAAACAGCAAAAGCTTCTGCTATAAACAATTAATGCTGCTCATAAACCTAAAATTCAAATTTTGGTATCACAGCTAATTTTGACTTTCACTGCTGCATAGCATAAAAATACAAAAATAATCAGCTTATATAAAATTTATTTCTATCTCTTAGCTCCACTTATTTTATGTATGTGACTTCCTTACACAGAGCCTTTAAGAATGGTAGCAGTCTTTAATTTTGAGAAACATGCAGTCCATTATCACATTCAGAAAGGAGACAACATCGATTTTCAGAGAAGTACACAGAAAAGGTGATGCTGTAGCAGTGTTATATTTTAACTTCCTGCATCAGCTAACAATTTACCAGGGTAAGATTAATCCTCTATTTAACAGAAGTTACACAAGTATAATTTCAGTGTAAATCAGTTAAGGCTATTATCAATGTCTTGAGTGGAAAAGAGTCCAGTTTGTGGCTTTAATATATAACTAAATATACCAAATATTCCATAATATAGATTTTTTTTTCCTATGTTGATTTTTGACAGAAACATAGCATTTGGTGAAGTGTTTTTAGTGCTTTCATTCCTGCTGACTGTAATGATGAAATTGCAAATAAAAAACAAAGATATTAAAATATGGAATTGATTCCCTAGACATCTCACAGATGCTGTCAAATGAGCTATACCCTCTGTTAAGAAGATGAAAAGGGAGATGAAATCCTCCTGTGTCAGATCACGGTGGTAACAGTGAAAGCCACAGCCTTGACTGTCTATCTTCCCAGAGAACCTTCCACATATCTATACATCTGAAGTACACCTATTGTATGACTTACATTTCAGAAGCCTCTTCAATGTGGAGTTCAAATTCTGGATGTTAAGAAGGGTATTAATAGCATCTACTGGCTTCTTTCACCAGAGAAGGTGAACAAAAAGGAGAGAATCTGGTCAGGACAAAGTCAGTAAACATGTATATAAAGACAGGATTCCCACCAGGGAAAGATCATGGAGCCTTAGAAGGACACCTGTAAGAATTTCATAGATGAGCAGACAGTACCATCATGAAACTGTGTTCTCATTGCTATAGCTTGCTAAGGCGGGGGGGGAAGGTGTAAATTAAGGCAATTCCTATAAAAATCTCTTGTGCCTTCCATTTAATATGGCTCTAATTTGACATTTAGCTCAATATGGCTGTGGGCACAGGGTTGGCTAATCCAGCAAAAGAATCTTCAGAATACTTGAAAAATACCTCAAGTATATAAATATTTATGAAGTGTAAATTCCCGTGTTTTATTTTGATCATGAAAGGAATGTGACCTACTGTAGGCTCAGAGGCCATTACCACATAAGGGAGACAGATCTTTTCCCGTACAATTTTATACAGATATCATCCCCATAAAGTTTCAAGTAGCACATGAGTTTGAACAGCACTGAAAGATACTTTGAAGGCCATTTTCTCTAACATGGGTTTAAAGCAGAAATGTTTTTTGAACATTTATAACCGTCTAACATTGTATCATTTGAATCTGTCCCCTTCCACTTGCTGTTGCCTTCCTTCCCTGTTCACTTCCATTTATGTTCCTTAATCAGATGGGTCTCTGCAAGAGATTACAAAGTAATTTACATATGAGTTTCCTGGGAGAGAAGAGGCAAAAATGAACATGGCTATGCTCCTTCCTAGGATGCTTGGGAGCTTAAACTGGGAAAATATGGTGAAGGGCTAAAAATGATAGACAGCCTTAGCTGTTTACTACCAGGTTAGATACTAAGAGTCAGGTATGATACTTCAGTCAGATGAAGACACAAGAAGACATCAGATAATCTGTCCCCACTCTTGCACTTCATATAGTGTCTCTCTCCCTTAAAAGACAGAATGAAAGCTATTCATAAAATATAATAGCCCTCCTGAAAACATGTATTTTTTTATATAGACAAAGCAACTCATTTGAGCCATAATGTTCCAGAGATGAGATGCATTTTACAATGAGTTGCTCCTCAGCACCACTCCTTGAACTGATGAATGGAAGCATAAGCAAATGGTAACACGAGAAACACATCTCCTTTGCACTGGGCATACACAGATAGGAATAGATGTTGCAGGTGACACAAAATGACAGCAAAGTAATTTGAAGTTGGGAGGTGTGGAATAGAAACACTTGCTAAGGTTCCCTTTCATACACAGCCATGTTTCCTTATTTTGTGCAAGTCTTTTGTTGCATTCTTCTGGTTTGGTCTAATTCAGATGGATTCAATTCCTTCAAGAAAAAAAAAAATCTTAGAGGACTCCTCCCGCGTTCTTGTACACATAACAGGTAGAGCCTGATGTCACACTATTTTTAAAAGTTTGTCTGCTCTGGTGCTTCTGTCATTTGTGTCTCTAATACATTAAGTTGGAGGAGGCAATGTAAGGCTTACTACATTTTTACATTATTAGTAATCAAACTCTTTGCCTGAATTATTTTTTCCTATATAGCTTATAGCAGTTATTACAATATTCTACCACTCTTTTTCCTTACTCCTTAAGGTAAAGTGCTCTTCTTTCTTAGTCTAACTATGCGTTTAAACTTCTCACTTGTATACAAAGACCTTATAGCTTTCTCTCTTTTTTCCTAGGTGTCTGTCTTGCTTAATTCTCCGAACAAGCATACTAGCGTTTTTGTAGAGGTGTTGTCTGCCTTTATCCAGTCTCTGCTCAAAATCTTTTTTTTTTTTAATAGTCTAAAATTTACTGGGAAAACATTTGCTGAAGAGGTCAAAAATACAACAACTGATCCATTTCATTCATTCATTCATCACTTCTTGAAAGTTTGCCCCAACTTTTGGTTCTGAACATACCCTCAATCACATGGTACAACCAGGAAGCTCAGATCCATTTGGTGAAGCGTGATCTGCTTGCACAGAGAGACCTGCTTTCACAATTTATTTTTTTCTTTACAATCAAGGCCTTTTGTTGTTTACAGAAGTTAACCTTTACTGGACCTGTACAGCAAAACAGGATCAGGAATTTTCTAAGCCTGTTCCCACAAGTGCAAGCACTTTTAATTAAGCAAGTAGTTGTGTCTGACAAGGAAACCACCTTGCACAACATAGTACTCAAAAGCCGCAATTAGCCACTAATTTTTTTTTTTTCCCCAAAAACATTTCCTCAATCTGTTTTTTTTTCTGTATCACTAATGCAAAAATGGTAAAACAGCAACAGAAACACCATAATTTATAATGCACTGAAACAGGCTAGTCACCTTAACTTCTAATATGGTTTAAGAGCAGGAAATGTCTATTCTACTATTGTATTCTGAAGTGAGTTAAACACTTAACAGCTGGTTTTAAAACATTTTTGAAATACACGAGTCAGACCAAATGCCATTGAAACTGACAATATTCTGATAAATTTTTCCTATCTCACCTCAAGCACAGAAGTTTCATAACATCAGCAGTTTTTCCTCAAAAATTTCTTGACAGAGATCTCTTGACTGTAAGACCACTAAAACTGAAAACTAGCATGAGTGTCAGTAGCTTAATGCCTGAGATCTTACTGTGTTCTCCTCTCCCTCTGACAAATCTACAAACTGTTGGCTAAATCCCACTCCTAAACTCACATCTGCCAGCCTATAAAATTGACTACTACGAAGCAATAAAGTTGTATTAGCAACTGCAGAAAAAGTATGACCAAAAATAATGCATTGGGTTGGATTTTTTTTCCACGCATATGTAGAATGAATTCAATTTTCAACACCTTGCATAATATTCTAGTCCTTCAAGTGAGATACTGGAAGAGGGATAGTTTATCAAGTTAGTTACATAGCAAATTATGTTAATCAACCCTACTGGCTAATACAAAAATGCCTGCTGTGCATTTTTCTCCAAGTACAAGTTTCAGAGTACCTGAATTCTTTTCCCTGCAATATCATTCACACAAAGTCATTGTTTCTTTTGAAAGCATTAACAGTAGGTATGACATTAAATATGGCTGAAGTTATGCCATTGAAGAAAGACCCACTGTTTTTAAAAGCACTTTAGAGAATGAAGACATTAGATTTTCCTAGATTATGGTGTGTGTATATATATATATATGTGTGTTAGGCAAAAGTTATAAAAATCTGTTTTAAAACATTCAAATAACCCAAGAATTTGAAGTTTAACTAGACTATATGAGGAGATTTTCCTCAGCTTTCATAGGATACTTTCTTTTGACCCATTCCCTAAAATGGAGCTCAGCAAACCTTGAACTGTTTGTTGAAGCAGATTGGTGTTTCTCCTAAGATTGTTAAAAGATTAAAATAATTAAAATTATTTAAAAAATAAATAAATCTCCTATTAAAGATCTGAAAAAAAAAATTTACACAGCACTGAATTGTTCACAACACAGGTTAAAACTCTCTCAAGATCTGCTAAGCAAGACAGCTGAACTCAGGCTTTTTGTATGTTCTTACCCTTGTTATTGTTGCTTTTTAAAGAGTAACAGCATTAAGTGTGGAATATTAAGCATTTATGCAGTAGTCTCCCTTAAATGGGGGACATATCTTCAGTTGCCACACAGTGGTACTTAACACACTGCAGTTTTCTTAAGTAGAAGGAAAAACCAACAACGAAGCTGAGTATTTTTTTTCCCCTGAAGTGACTGAGTGATGCTGAACTTAGTTCACAGTGTGCTAATTAATCACTCCAGAAACACCACACTAAGTCAACATGTGCCAGCTTCCAAAAATGAGAGTTCAGCCATTGTATTTGGAAGACTCAAGTCTTTGTTCACACAAACACATGCATCACCTAAAGCAGATGTTCCCAGCCTGTGCTATAAAAGACACAGAATTCTAAGTTATTTTATGTGTGAGGCAGGCATTAGGAGGGGCACGGGGAAGTTCTAAGCTGTTGGAACCACTATGCAATAAAAGCACATTCCCTTGAAGCTTACAAGTGCGTTGTGTTTCTTGCTCAAAAGATCTCCATCAGGCTCCAGAGAACGCAAAAGGAAGATAGAACAAGATTTATATGGGAGCTAAAAGGCAAGCAGACATTTTTGAGACCAAGTAGTAGTCAGAAGATTCTAATACATCAGTGGTAGTTGTCCACAGTATAGAGCCTGGAGTGGAGAAAAAACAATCCTGAAGAATGACATACCTATAATGAAGTAGAACAGCCATTAGTGTGCAGTGCTATTATGGTTAGCCAGTTGTAACTAGTCACCTGATGCCAGAATTTTAATTCAGGACTTAATTTTAACATACACAGGGAGTATATCTTTTCAAATAAATGATAAAAGCAAAAGTAAAGATAAAAATAAATATCAGGAAACATGCAGTTGTTCAAATTACTCAACTCTCACTTCAGCTTTGAAGCTTAACAACCCACGTACCAGACCATATACTGCTTGTGGTTTCAAGACTTCAAGGCAATGAACTCTTGTTCCGTAACTACCACAGAGACAAGATTCACCTGCTGAATCACCAAAACCATATCCTGCAACACCCACATTTCTTCTGAGGTATTTCCCATTCAATTGCTTATCTGGGTATACCTTCCTTGCTTCTACAGAAAATGTCAGTGAGAGGTGCATGCTTGCATATTGCAACTTACCGTCAGACCTATTAATCATAGAACAGCTAGGGCTGGAAGGGACCTCCGAAGGTCATCTAGTCCAGCCCCAATGCAGTGAGCAGGGACACCCTAAACTAGACCAGGCTATTCAGAGCCTTGTCCAGCCTCAGCTTAAATATTTCCAGGGATGGGGCCTCAACCACCTCCCTGGGTAGCCTATTCCACTGCTCTACCACCCTCAATGTAAAGAACTTCTTCCTGATGTCCAATCTAAATCTACTCTTCACTAATTTAAACCCATTACCCCTCATCCTTTCACTACAGGACCTCATAAACAGCCCCTCCCCAGCCTTTCTGTAGGCCCCCTTCAGGTACTTGAAGGTGGTTATTAGATCTCCCCAGAGCCTTCTCTTCTCAAGGCTGAACAACCCCAACTCTGATACTGCTTTAGCCACAAAAAAAGAGAGGAAAAAAAGTTTGACATATTTTTTGAGGTGAGAGATGAGAAGTCAAAGAAGAAAGTGATTTACTTCCTTGGGGAATGAGACCTATGGGAAGTTGAGGCTAGAGGCACAAAGGTAGCTACCCATCATATTTTTGGTTTTTGAACCTTTAGTTCCTAAAACAGAGTTTTCTATTCCTATAACTTAATTTATCCACACATCAAAACAATGCAGAAAGATTACATGCATAAAGCTAATCAGACTTTACATATTGTTTAAAAATCATCACCAATTTGTTATGTTTTTGATTTGTAGAAGACAGGATAATATCAAATAGAAAATGACAGTTAATACCATAGATTTTTTTTTTTTAATTTAATCACTAGTTCTGAAATAAATGGTTAGACTCTTCTGTAAATAAATATTACTGAAATAACCATTCTCTGAGATTTATGTATCAATAGTATTTTTTTATTATAAAGCTTAAGAATGTGAAGTGATTTTTAAATTCCCTTTATAGTTAGTTCAGTTATTTTATTACCTACCAGTTTCAGTAAGGAACTCATCTCACTCAAACCCTGACCTGGTACTCAATGATTTATTCAAATCCTTTCATTTTTCTCCCCTACAGAAAAAAAATGCCTTCACTTTGGCTTTACCCAACTGATAGCTCAATGGCAACTTCATAGAATTTTTGCCTGGCAAATTTCTCTATGATTTTAACTGAAAAAAGGAAACAGACAGTTACATGCCATGTATGAAACAGAGTAGTTTAATTTTTCAACTAGTAAAATCCACTGTTGAGTTTTGTCACTGTTACATTAAAAGGGTACAGAGGTGGTTTTGGTAATGTTTCTTTACAAGATCATTCAAGTCCAACCCTTCCTATATAGTGGTACTAATGAATAAATGCTTCCTAACACAAATGTCTCTTACCTAAATTGAGGAAAAAAACCCATAACTTCATCTTTTTTAGTGGAACGTATGTTTTTATGCCAAATCAAAATTTTTTCAGCAATTTCACAGAAGACATTCTGCAATAACCAAAACATAGAAAGGGTATCAGTTGGGCTTCTGGAGGGTTTCTTCCTTTCTAGCCCAAGGCAGTCTTTTCTCTACTCGGTATATGGGACATTCCCAGCTTATTTTACTGCCAAGGCCCTTGAACATATCCTGTCAAAGCCACATGCATATCCTCAGTCCGAGAGATGAGTCTTTCCTGTCCCTTGCAGGAAGCTCTAGTCACTCCCTGCACTTCACAGGCTGCTGTTGAGGTCAACAGAGTTAAGACTTCAATTGCACTATACAGAGGGGAAGAGGAACTGGAAAGATGCTCTAGAGACACTAGCTCACCAGCTTGGTGAAATGAAAACAATGAGAGTTAACAATAAATATGTTATAGTCAAGATAAACAATATCCATTGCTCTTCCATTGTCCACAAAACCAGGCATCCTTCGTAAAAAGCAGTCAAGTTTGTCAGGCAAGATTTGTCCATAGTCTAGATATAAGACTAGTCTTCTCACAGGATAAAAGCTGAGGAAGAACTTCTTTACTTAACTAAGACAGTAGCCATCCCAGATTAGTACATCCATATTACAAGAAACACCAAGGGATTCAGGGTAGCTGACACGTAAGACTGAAGGTAATTAATTGCAAACATTCCAGCAGAGGACTCTCAGTGAGCTAATACAGCTTGAAACCAACAGAGGAAAGGAAGAAACTTCAGAAATATAGAGGCTGATACATTCCCAGAAACTCTTAAGAGTTACAGGGCTCAAACTCTCCCTGCATGAGAACATCATCCTTGCATTTTACCTTCAAATGTTGATGGGGTGCATGAAGAGGGACTACTATTTTTTCCTTCCACATCACTAGGTAGAACTCATTAACAAAAGCCTCCAGTATCATTGTGTTACTTGACAACAAATGCATTTCAACTTCCTTTAATAAGATCAAATCAACAGCCTGGTCTCTGGTAAGATACTTCATGAAGTACCATACAAAGCATGACAGTAGCGAAGCAGAAAAAAAGCAGTTGTGAGGACAAGACAGACAGACTGGAGTTGTTTGCTCTAGGCACATCTCTTATCATTGTCTGATAAAAGTACACCAAACAACAAACAGTGTAAGCAATGAGTAGACCGAGGACATTTTTTATCATTAAAAATATTTGTGGCACATTGAAAAAAAAACCAAACCAAACCAAACCAAAAAAAGATTAATACAGGAAAGATACCATCTTTCATTTTGTAACTCTGATATAGACAACAAGAGGCAAAAATTAATTTACTGAAACTGAATACTTCAGTACAAAAAGTTAGTGTCTTGTGCTGACTCACAGGAATTGTACTGCTGAAGAAGTGACAACATAGTCTGATGGGAGAGTCAGAATATTTGACCAGATAGGCCATGGACTTGCTCCAGTAAATTCCTACTTTATGCAATCAGTTAGAATTTGTCCCAGGGGGCCAAGTATGTATGTCTTTCAGCTTGTTAGATGTTATGTTAGATGTATGATGCCACACAAAGTGTGCAGTACTGAGCAATTCAAAAGGCGAATGGGTTGAATTTCAAGAGGCAATTATTCAGTGCGCAAAAAAAAGTGAGCATCTCTTTGTTCAATTACAGAGTTTAGCATGCATCACTGAGGGTGACTAATTCCTGTTTGTATGTCCCTTTAACATTCACATTAAAATCACAGCAAATCTACATTTTCTTAAGGCAGTTTCTGATAACTCTAGTTTTTACAGTTTACTTAAGTTTCTAGAATAACTATGGTAAGATTTATCATTAACATAATGCCTTGTAAAAGCATCAGGCTTGGACAGTGCATCACAGCACTGAGCTGCAGGAACTCCTGGGAGGCTTTTCCCAGGAAATACTTATAAATAGAGGACCTGAAACTCTGAAGAGCACTTCTGAAATTGGTTATTTTCTTTACCTTTTCCAGATTCTCTTAAAAAGAAATTATAAATCAATCCATTATAATAACTGAAGTCTGGTAATTAGAATTAATTTCTAGTTATCCAGCTAGATTTCAAAAACAATTCACAAAGCAATCACTATAACCAGTTAGTGCTCTACCAAAGCATATACAGAGCAGAAACTGTTTTAACAGAGCTGAAGTTTTTGTTTATTCAGGAAAAATAAGTAGTGTTATAACTGGATAGAACTGCAAACATCTACAGAGCTCAATCATACAAGCAAGTCTTACTTCCTTATCAGAATACAGATAAAGTCAAACAAGAAAAGCTAGAGCACTTCTATCAACAAGCACACGGGAGGAAGACTGCTGAGTCAAAGGCAGACACAGCATTAAAAGCTATTCCAGTACAATTAGATTATTTATACATATTTTTGAAATGTATTTATACTGAAGTCCTAAAACCACCAAACAAGGATGTATTTTTTTAAGGTCATAGACAAGCAAACTACACTCAGACAAATTCAAATGGATGAATCACAAAGCCCATGGAAGGCAGATGTTAAGAGCCCGGTGCTACCTCTAATTACACTTCTCCTCTCAAACTGTCTTTGGAGGAGGGATCGAGAGTTACTGTGGTTTGTATAGCAAAACCAAAAAGCTCCAAGTCTCATTACCTTTAGGTGATACAGTACAGTAATTTAAAAATGTTAATATTTAGAATACACAGTGACAGAGAAGCAGTGGTACTTCCCGAGGCCCGGCTTTTTATCTTGTTAACCACTGTGGGTTTCAATGTCATACTGACCTTATCAATCTCCAGAACACTTATATGATAAATTATCTTTTAGGCTCTGATCTTGAAAATGAGAGAACAGCCACTGCAGCAAAGCTTAGAACAGTATGTTTCAAACTAATTTCCCTCTTAACAATGGCTATAGAGAAAAGACAAATGTTCTGCATACCAGGACAGGTTTTTAAGAAATTTTACAACAGCTTTGTGGAACCTAAGAGGCTCCTACACTAACTTTCCATATGCTTTTGATTAAATAATACATATAGGACAGAGAAGATGACATAACCTTTTTTCCATTTTGCCTTCCAAAGGGAATTCTAACAATGATTAACCTGAATCACTGGAATACTACAGTGCAACAGGAAAAGACAATCTAAAGAACACAGTAACTATCAGTATTTGTACATGGCTTCTCCTCTTTATCCTACAAATCTATTGACATATTAAGCTCTTTGTGATATAAACAAAGTTTTAAATTTTGGATGCTCTTTTTGGGGCATATTAAGTGCTACATATTAAATATATAGGGTATAGGCTGCCTAGTTGCATGACATGCCTAATGACACAGCACTCCTAAAAATAAAGTGGTTTTGAACAAGCTAAGAATGAGCGTGTAACAACAAAAACATACATATTTTGAAATTTAAGGTGATGTCACAGCTACATGGCTCTAATCATCATTTTTGAGGATCAGAATTTAGGACTTCAAAGCCTAAATCCCTACTTATGTTCTGTTACGTAAAATACAGTCTAAAATAGCCATAGCAGACAGCCACAAATGCTCTGTACGAATCCCAGGAGATTTGGGGGGGGGGGGGGGGAAAAAAGGGGGGAATGTTTAGTTAAAAAAAAAAAGGACAAAAAAAAACGGCATGGCAGAAAAAAAAGCGGGGAGTAGGAAAAAAGA